>JAJJWW010003720.1:0-27846 GCA_023531295.1 Papaver armeniacum | reverse complement strand
GTTTTACAATTTTGGCCCCGAACTAAAAACCACCATCAAGTACTCCCACAGAGAGGAGGTTAGGGGTTCAACTTAATGTAATATCAACTATAATCCCAACGTCTAAGAGGTCTAACTGTATATGATATAATAATCATTGTGTGTGACGATCCCCTCACACTCTTAAATTCACATTTCTCACATTTTGGGAGACATATTTCTTAATTGAACTTAAACGGTAGCGAATATGAAGATAGGAAACTTCCATATTATCATTCATCTATGAAACTTCTATATATGAGTACTTCACATTATAATGATGATAATATGAAAACTTCTATGGGTACTCATTTTGGAATTTTTTATAATGACTCTCCGACTCCAATGGCATTATGTGAACCAAGTTGGAGTAACAAGAAAATACTATGATCATCACCCTCTTTCCAGTGCTCCAATAACAAATCTAAAGGGTACCCAACTTCCATATTTAAACAATAACCCTAATTTTGAAAAAACTAAAGCAAACCCTAAATTTTGAACACAAACAAGAACCTTTGCCGCTACTTCCTACTCCGGAGCCGATAGTAGGCCTCAAAGTGTCAATCCATCAAGTTGATAGTAGATGGTCAACAATAGTATGGAGAGAGTCACACAAAATGAACTGATTTTCAATGCATAACTACTACTTCAATATCCTTACTTCTTGATGGTGCACCTACTCAAATCCGCGACACAATGCTGATTGAGCTTAAAACCCGAGGAGAGTCACAAGCATAAGACAACTTTCCACCATATCACCAGGCTCATAATTTTCTTCCCCACAGTCATCTTGGTCTGATATACGTTTTCTGGCAAGCGCGGCTGCAGAAGCTCTTTGTGTTAGTGCTTCATTATCAACAACTTGGCCTTCTATCCTATCTTCTGATGCATCTTCAAGTGATTTTACCAACTCCTCACCCACGTCACGGTCGTTTTCTCGGGTCGTGCTCTTTGTGTTAGTGCTTCATTATCAACAACTTGGCCTTTTATCTTATCTTCTGCTATATGCATCTTGTCTTCGAGATGGAGTTGCTCATTCCACTCTTGACACTCTCCGTGAATATGGCAGATAAACACCCGTATGCACGGCCTCCCGCTCATACCATCTCGACAATCCTTCCGCCCTCCCATATCTAGAGATGTTCAAAGCACATCTTGAAAGCATTGAGGAGTTTTCCAAAGGGTACATCATGCGGCCGAGATGGGATTCGTGCTCAACATCCTGTTAGATGCAACTAGTGGTGCGGAGGCTTACTGTGGCAAACGATGTTCTACTCTCCATCAATGGCATTGTCAACTTGTGGCTGACGATACGGTGTCTACCCGCACTTGGCGAGTACATATCCAGCTGCACCTCTAACCCCTTCTTAAGCCGGGAGGTGGCATTCGACCGATCGCAGAGGTACAACCCAGCCTAGATTATGCTCCAAGCTAGTAACGACAACAAAGATGCATAAGGACATGACACTTACCCCTGCAATCATCAATTTAGTGTTGGTATTCCATGCGGAGGTGAGGCTATCCTACACTCACCAACAAAGTGTTAGAAATGAAAGGTTTTCATGATAATAGGTTTATGTTGTTAATCGATTTCACCAATGCCTTTAACATGGTTAAATAATCGCTTTAATCAATGAAGTGCGAGCGAAGTACCCTGGTATTTCAAAATGATGGAGTTTTGTTATGCGCATCCATTGATTGTACTTCAATGAATATACGTTATCTTCCGCACAAGGGGTTCAATGAGGAGACCCTATCGGACCCTTACTATTTTCGTTAGTTCTTCACCCTCTTGTATGCAAGATAGCAGCACAATGTAAATTGGACCTCCATGCCTGGTATTTGGATGACGGTAAGCTGATTGGGGAGTCCACTGAAGTTGCAAGAGCTTTACAGATCCTTCGTGAAGATGGTCCAGCCAAAGGTTTATGTTTGAACCTCCGGAAAACTGAAAATTTTTGGCCAAAAGCAGACGCAAGATGTACTGATCTTTTCCCACAGGAGGTAGGAAGACCGTCAGATGGTGTAAGCTTACTTGGAGGACTTGTGAGTCTTGATGACCAGTTTTGCAGCGATGCTATTCTTTCTCGAGTGGACAAAACCATCCATCTGATGGATTGCATTAAGAAATTAAGAGACCCCCAAGCTGAACTCTTACTCTTATGAAACTGTGCTAGTGTTTGAAATTTTATTTTACTATGCGAACTACTCGACCTCAGATCATACAGTCCGCACAAACTTGTTTCGATGCACACCTTCTACATTTTCTCGCAATACTTGATTACGAGCGATAGTGCGGTTTCGATCAATTACAACAGCGTCTTGCAACTCTACCCATTAAAGAAGGTATTTTAGGCATATATACAATGGGTGACACCATTCAGTATGGCTACATAGCCTCATGTTTCCAGATCAAGCACCTTCAGAGCACAATTTTACAAGGTACTGCAGATCTCAGTCCCCACTTTCACAATGCGTTGGATCACTACATCAGAGTTTGCGGTTTATCTCCTTCATCTTTCAACATTAGTGATATTTCCCCACACCCATGCACTTACGCGACCTGTTACTATGCTGCGATCACGAAGGATATACCGTCCATTTTGTTATGACCGAACGCGATTCCATCCCCTGGCAATGCAACAAGAAACCCCATGCTCAAGATTACCTTAAAGTTATCCATGTTCAAGGCCTTAACCAAACTATCGGACCTCGACAATTCAGGTCAGTTAGGCATACCACTTTTTGCTGAGGGTAGTGCTTGTTCGTGTTGTAAGAGAATTATGGATCATTTTGGCAACCACGACATTTATTGTGCGAGCGAAGTTGGCTTGAAGTACCGTCATGACATGGTGCGAGATATGTTTGCGAGTTATGTTATAAGGCGGAGTGTAGCTATCGGAAAAATAAGTGTCCTTTGGCCCTATATCGAATAGGAACACCCCTCTAAAACCGGCGGACATCATGGTATATAACTGGGAAAACGGTCGAGACATATGCTTCGACGTCACCGGTGTTTCACCATTTTCAAAAGGTGGTAACCGTGCCTTTACACCCGGTCATGCCATCTCTTCTTCCATAACCCGTAAACGTAACAAATACGCTGACCTATGCTCGTCCCATGGATGTGGATTTGGTGTTCTAGCATTTACAACTCTGGGAGAATTGAGTGATGATATTACTACCCTTTTGAAAAGATTGAAGAACTGCATGGCTATCCATGATGTTAATAATAATTTGGGCAGTTTTCTGTTTCATAGGTTGGGTATCATTATTCAGAAAGGTATCGGGGCGCAACTTGTGGCGCGTCTCCCGGCCAAATCTTTGTAAATTACTTATATTTTTATTTCTCAATAAAAGCCTTCGTGGCCCCCTTTCATAATAATAATAATAATAATAATACTATAGAAAACAAATGAAACCTTTTTGCGAAGATCTAATGTAACACATGCTTGACATAAAGAGAGGATGTAGTCATATTACCATTGTGTGGAAAAGTAGCTACAAGGTTTAATTCTACAGAGATAATAGAGATAAATATCAACTTTTCGAATGCTTCCCCTGTTTGCTTCATCAATATTAGAAAACAGATTAGATTGCCTTGATGAAACACAAACTGGGTCACCATTTATTTGCTTAGAATCAATATCTCGATGAATCTCAGTTTTAGCATTGCTTTCAACTTGATCTTCTATTTTGAAATACTTTAAAATCAACAATGATCCACAAAGAAGAAAAAAAAAAAAAAAACAATTCAAAACACTTTGTTTTAAAAACGCACAAAAACTTCCTCCAATTTACCTTCAAATTTCTGGATTTCTTCTTCTCCCACTGACCTTACTTTTTCAGAACAACATTTCTTCACCAGAGGAGTAGTGCTCTTCTCTGTAGTTTTAACTCTCTGTCTGTTCGTGAGTTTCATCGATGGAAAAACACCCCCCCATGGAAGTTTCACATTTTTCTTAATTGAGCAAGATAGGGAAAGTTTTATGGGTACTCATATTATCATTATAATATACATGAGTACTAGAAATAACCGTCTTGTGACACGACATGAGACAAATAATTTTTGGTTAGAATGATTTTAATAATTACCACACACTATGAGGCTTAATTCGACCCATGAGAACTTGTAGACATGAAATCTTAATACAAATAATTATAACTTCGGTTACACTTAAATAATAGTTTAATAATTCCTCACGATATTCTTTAGACTTCAAATAATTCCTCGTTGATCATTCTTTTAAGGACGAAATCTGGATTTCTCACGTTTTGATCGATCATTAGTAAATCCAAAGCATTGACTTAGTTGGTCGCCCTGAAATCGAAATCTTCACATTTTCTGGCAACACGAAACTTGAGTACCGCAGGTTTATTTTCATCGCAATTGTGTAAGAAATGATTAGAGGGCGTCACTAATATTTTATTCTTTTAAAAATAATAGTTTAATTCGGATTGAAATAAAAATATACTCAAGTTTTCATCAATCATTAGTAAATCCAAAGTAGTGACTTCATTGGTCGCCATGAAATCGATCTCTTCACATTTTCTTGCAACACGAAACTTGAGTACTGCAGGTTTGTTTTCATCGCAATCATGCATTCTCGAAAAGAAAGCATACACGTTTTGGGCAACGGTTTTTGTGGGGCTGCGGCTAATCATGTTTGACATCTTGGTACTCTTAAGCTAAAAATTTCACAAAAAAATGAAGTTGGAATGAGTGAATGAGTGGATGTGTGTGGTTGGAGAAATACACTCCTTTATTTATACACTGCTCATTGATAATTGTAATTAGGGACACATTCATTTTTTTGGACGTTTTTTCTTTTGGAATGGGTTATTACGTGCTAGTCATAAAGGAGCACCCGTTTGCATGCAGACCTTAGAGCATGGACAGTTTTAACTTATTTATGGGTAAGCAACTCTCTTAATCGTGGGGGGTAATGGGGGAGTAAATAGAGGATCCAAAGCAATTCAAAAAATTGGAATTAAAAGAGGAGGAGATTTGTTTTGGGTCTGATAAAAAACGTTTCTTTTTTTAGATTCTTTCATCTTTGTTTGTGTTGTGGATCACCAAAAAAGAAAAAAATTTATTGATTCCATCAAAAGACATTAAACGTTTCCCGAAACGTTTAAAAAAAAAATTGATTCCGAGGAAAAACGTATGCGCATCAAAATTCACATTTATGAGTTTGGAGATTCATTCATCATAAGTTTTACTCTAGTAAGTGTGTAAATGGCATGGAAGCTTATTAGTTTCATTTTTATTTTTCTTGGAAACAATTGATATGGTGACAGTTCATTTCACCATTTAGTTTCTATAGTGTTATCTTTATATTTCAATTTCTATAGTTTCTATAGTGTTATCTCTATATGGTTGTAACATTTATTTTTTCAGTTTATTTTCTTAAAGGCGCATTTATTTTTTCAGTTTATTAAGAAGGTTATTAATATCTCCATAATGAAAGAAGGTTACAAACACCACATCCGCTAGATTTCTTTTGCTGGGATGAGACTGGGATGGTCAGATCACTTGTTTGTCTCTCAAAATGTTATCCGTCCTTCTAAAGCTCAAAAACCTATTCTGTTTTGTATTATAGATGAACACAAAGCTCATAATATAAATAGTACTCATAGAAGTTTCCATATTATCATATGATATATGATATATGATAATATAATAATATATAATATTATAAATGTAATATGATAATATGATAGCACAAAGCTCATAATATTATTAGTACTCATGGTAGTTTCCATATTATCATTATAATTAAAAATTCACATTATCATTCGTCTTACAAAGCTCTACATACTCATAGAAATTGAGTACATTCCAAAACCGAGCCACACCATCTACCAATCTTAATTTTAACGGTTGAAAATTTGTTGGTTTTCAAAATAGTAAATGGTGGAGTTATACATTTAAGAATGTGGATATGTGAAACTTTGTAAGGCGAACATGTCCCCAAAATATTGACTTCATATTCGTAACATTTGATTTTTATAAAAAAAAAATTAGTATCCAAAGTATGAGATAATGTTAAAATAGGAGAGCGAGGGGATCCTCCCTCATTGTGCAATGGTCTTACTGCATACTCCATTACCGTAAGAAAAGAATTGTGAGTGGAGGATTATGGTGTAAAAATTATGTAACGAGAAAAATGTAAGAATTGGAATATGGGAATGGAGAAAGAAAAGGGGGAAACCTTATGCTATCAAGAAGAGAGTTTGGGACATTTACCCGTTTACTATCCGGTGGGTTGTTTGGATTGAAAGGAATGCAAGATTTTTCAATGGAAAGTATAAGGACCTGGACTCAATCATTGAAAATGTGAAGATTATGATGTTTAACTGGTGCGTGGGAACAGATATCTTTCAAGGTTATTCTTTGAACACGGTCATTAACAATTGGTAAAACATTATGAGATGTTGAAATGTTTTGTGTTTTGTGTTCTTTAGCTCTTCTATAAATGAGCTAGTTTTGTAATTTGTCCGCAACTCTGTTACCGTTTTGGTGTGGAGTTGATTTTTCTTAATGCATCACCCTTTCCGAATAAAAAAAAAATGGTGTGGAGTTGATTTTTCTTAATACATCGCCCTTTTCAAGTAAAAAAAATTATATGTGTAAGAATTGTGTAATGAAAAAAAAAAAAGAATTCTAAACAAACCGCACGAATAGACTCCCTAAAAACCGCTTAATACATGAGTGAGCCCAAAAACCTAACCCCTACAAAGGTCGTTCTAAACAAACCGTGAGATTTAACAAGCTAAAAACCGTATAGAGACATTAGTTAGGACCCGCCCTGCAGCGATTTGCAGGGGCCCTGTATTGTGGGGCCTACTATGTCTCTATGTCATTTCTAAAGAGTTTAAAACGACGGTTCATGAAGAATTTTCGCCCCTACATATCACAGTGGTGGTGGGGGCCTTCCCATCATCCCATGTGTCTATACGGTTTATAAAGAAACCTATTAAAGGGGCTCCAAACATTTGGTTTTGAGGGCTCACAAGATGACAAATTCGGGTTATGAAATAGTAATCAACAAAACCCCATATCTAACTATTTTTTGTAATGGCAAAAATACCCTCCATGAATTATAAAATGTAGAAAATACCTATTAGTCCTAGTAATAATATATTAGAGAGAGTCTAGTCCAGTTAACTCAGTCAACTGTCTGTTTAGTTCTTTTTGAAAAAATATATTATAGTTTGGTCCTAAAAATTATGGTTTGGTCCTAGGGTGACGTCATGGATGATGTAATTGTCATCTTGGAGTGGCAGAAATACCCTTTTAGGACCATTACATCATCCATGACGTCACCCTAGGACATATATACTCAATTATCAAGAGAGAGGAAATTATTTCAAGATTTACTCTCTCTCACCTCCATATTTTCAGATCTAGTTTCTCTCTCTCTCTTTTTTCTTCTGCTGCTGCATAAACTATGAAGATTTGTGTGAGTTTTAGGGTTTTGATTTTGCAGAGATGATTATTACGACTTACAGAGATGATAAAGACGATGAGTATATAAAGATGATGAACAAAACGACGACTTGCGACAAGATTCTTTGTTTTTCTTATCTCTGTTTTGATGATGTTGTGGTTGAAGATGATGATGAACACGATGAAGATGATGAAGACGACGATAGATTGATGTGTTTCTTCGTCACAAGATTTAATTTTAACTTTTTCTTCTGCTGTCAAAGAAGATGAAGATTGAAACGAAGATGATGAAGACGATTTGATGTTTGCTGCTGCTGTTTTGATGACAATCGATGTTTCTGCTGCTGCTGTTGAAATCGATGAAGATGATGAAGAAGATGAAGATTTGTGTGTTTAGGTTTTTATATGGAGTTCATTTCTGGAATGAACTCAGTTTTTTTAGGTTTTTATATGGTGTTCATTTCTGGAATGAACTCTGTTTTTTTAGGTTTTTATAGGAAGTTCATTTCTGGAATGAACTATGTTTTTTTTAGGTTTTTACATGGAGTTCACTTCTGGAATGAACTCTGATTTTTTTAGGTTTTTATATGGAGTTCAGTTCTGGAATGAACTCTGTTTTTTTAGGTTTTTATATAGAGTTCATTTCTGAAATGAACTCTGGTGTTTTAGGTTTTTATATGGAGTTCATTCCTGGAACGAACTCTGGTTTTTTTAGGTTTTTATATGGAGTTCATTTCTGGAATGAACTCTGGTTTATATGTTTTCTGAAAAAATAAGTAGAAATTAACAGGAGTTCATTTGACGAATGAATCAAGCAAGAAAATAAGTAAAAATTAACACGGAAGGGTAATTTTGTCTGTTTTATTTTTTTTAATATATTATGGACCAAACAGTAAAGGCGTTTTCCCAAAGGACTAAACAGACATGGGACCACCTAAAAAAGGACCAAACGATATTTTTCCCTTATAAAATTAAATTTCTTATCTTCTCCTTCTCTTTTCATTCATAAATCATGATGAGGATGATGATCATGTACAAAAAACTAAATCTATTATCTTCTCCTTCTCTTTTCATTCATAAATCATGATGGAGATGGTGATCATAAAAAAAACCTATTATTCTTCTTTCTCTCTTCTTCTTCTCCGTCGTGATGAAGATGACGATCATAAAAAGAAAAAACTAAGAAAACCCATCACTTATTTTTGAAAACCGTATTCAATTTCAGTACTGTCTACGGTTGGGAAAATTCGTACTTCCCAACCGTATGAAGTTCAGTCTGCCGTTGGGAAAATTCATACTTCCCCACCGTAGACAGTCTACGGTTGGGAAAATTCATACTTCCAAACCGTAGGTAATGTCTACGGTTGGGAAAATTCATACTTCTAAACCGTAGGTAATGTCTACGGTTTGGAAAATTCATATTTCCCAACCGTAGACAGTTCTGAAACTGTTTTTTCAAAAACCCAATTCGATCGATTCCGCTTATCCATGCATTGAAACCAATTAAATAAGATGGGTTTTTGATTTTTACCTTATTGAAGTCATTGCGGGTGGATTAAATGGTGTTAATCGATAATGAATTATTTTGAGAATTGAGATAATCGAAGAAATAAACGATGGAGGTGATGGGAAGAAGAAAATGGAAGAATTAAAGGAGAGAATGAAAACAAATTAGTTTAGGTTTCAATATTTAATAAGTTAAGGGTATTTTAGTATTTTTCTTATGAACTGGGTCCCCTTATCTTCATTGTAGGATATTTGAATCCTTATGAGCCCTCAAAACTCTTTTCTTGGAGCCCTATAATAGGTTTCTTTATAAATCGTCCCTTTAGGCCTATTCCTATGCACATGCCAAAACATGATATTTGACATATATGCACCCACTATGGGTATGCCAAACTGCCAAACTCATATGCCAATATGTTATTCCTGGCATAAAGGCATACAGGACAGAGTTTCCATCGAGCGATAGAGTCACGGTCGCTCGATGGTCAAGCCATCGCTCGTTGGTCTTTAAAACGCCAACGATAATCGCTTTCTATGATAATCGCTTATCAGATCTTCATCCAACGTCTACCATTTCCCCCCTATAAATACCTGATTTCTACCAATTCCAACCCAACTTCAAATTCATTTCACCATGCCTAGTGCTCGCATAACCGAAGTGGATTTTACTCCAGAGGAAGATGTTTCTCTAATTCGATGTTGGGTTTTAGTTGCAAGCGATAGAGATTTCACTTTAGAGACTTTTAACTTATGGGATACTGTGTTTCAAAGGTTTACGGCGTTAAGTCACGTAAATCCAACAAGAACAAATGAGTGTCTTCAAAATCGTTATTGTTTCATCAATGACAATGTTAGAAAGTATCAGCAAATTATGTGGTTGATAAAAGGAGATAATCCTGGGTTATCAAATGAAAAACTAAAAATTAGAGCTCGTACCAAATTCGCCAAAGACAATGGAAGATGGTTTAGTCATGACGAATGTTATGAACTCTACAATATTCATGTGCAGGGATTCAAATTATAAGTATCGTGTTGTGCAATCAAGGTTAATTTTTAATGAAATGTAAAACTAGTTTCAATCAAAGATATTAATTTAAAAAAAATAAATTAAACATTTCAACTAAAAGATTACATTTAAACTACTAATTTCCTTGTTTCCATTAATTATTAATCTAAAAGATACACGTTTCCAAAAAGCGGGTTAATTTTAAAAAATTGTACTTATTTTTAAATTATTTAATTACTAATTAAATAATATATTAATAATAATGAAATAATGATCAAGTTTTTCATAAATAATGCTATTTGATTAAAAGAAGAATAAATTAGTTTCATTTAGATTATTTTGATTTTCCAAACCGAAATAAATGATTTATGATGTTCCTAAGTCCATTTCCTCCCGACATCGATTTTTATGAGACACATGATGTGGCGTGTCCAAAGATCTAATTGTGTCCGTTTGTGTGTCCGACATTCATCTTTCCAGGTCCGGATCCACCAAAGATCCAGATTTTACGTCCATAGAGTTGTTCAACAAATCAGTTATGGTGTCGGTTTGAGACTCACTTGGTGCTTGAGTCTCATCAGAATCACCATAACCTTGATAAGCAATGGGATGAGGGGGTATGGGAACACGATACAAATCTTGAAATACGTGTTGTTGATATTGTTGCTGGAATGGTTGAAATGCTGATGAGGTTGAGGCAATTGGGGTATACAAATTCGTTTTCCTAACTACTTCCATGTTCACACCACCACCTGGAGTCATTATGTCATTTTGCAAATGACTAAACATATGTATAGGAGTTGTATCCAAGCCGATGTTTTTTTCACCACCACGTACTACTTGACTATCTAACACCATGTTTGGAGTTGAACTTTCTGGTACCTCCTCCATAGGACAACGTCTAATTCTTCTTTCACTTATTTGACTTCCACGACTTTGCTGACTTCCACCTGGACTCATTCCTCTACCAGCCCGTGTAACACTGGGACTCAAATGAGTCATTCTCTACCAGCTCCTGTAACACTGGGACTCATTCCCCTACTACTACCTGAACCATCATTACCCTCAAATCCTTGACTCATCTCAAACATCATGGTTTCCCTCATTTTTTGCAACTCATCCAAGTGCATACTCTGAAATACCTGAAATAGAGCATCATAATCATTCAACCGGGTCTGATACTGCAATTCTGTAGCATTGATCCCCAAGTATGGATAACTCCGAGTAGGTGCACTAGAAACAATTGGATAAGTAATAATATCTCCAGATGTGCTGGATATAGTCTTTACTTCCCAAGAAAATGGTGGCATGGTTGACGATGAACTTTGAGAAAGATATGCTATTGCGTCACCCGTCTCTGGTGGAGGTTGGGAAGGAAGAAATTCATTGGCAAGTGGCAACCTACCTAAAGCTGGGAAATCCATCTGACCCAAAACTTTGCGGTTTCATAGCAATATTTGGCTTGAAAATAGTGTTATACCAAGATAGGTACTCATTTCTGTCCATCGGCTTCTGGATCAATTCATCAGTTTCTTGCCAATGATGACCTTCCCTTATCAATTTGAAGTAATCGTCTCTTTGAAACATATGAATCGGGATAAGGTTTGACAGCTATCACTGATCTTCCTTGCAACAGAAGAAGATGTCTTTCACCATAATACCAAACACCCTTCTCAGAAATAGGGATGTATAACACCATCCTTGTAAGGATTAACTGTACCATTCTCTGACCTAGTTCTTCTTGGAACTCAGGTATTGCTTCATACGGCTGGGAGACAAGGTTATGGCTTGTTCTACTCAACTACTGAATCTTATGAACAATAGCAAAAGATGTTGACCATCTTCAATGCATGCGACTTCCCAATTCTCGGAATCATACTTTTGTATGATCGGAAATACATTGGTATTATTTTTTAAGACAAGGTTCCGAAACACGGAAATATGTATACCACCAATACTGAAAATAATAACATTATTGGTTAATAAATTTTCCATATGAAAATGACAAATAAATACATAATGTGAAAAATATTAGTTCTTACCTCCAGAACTCCCCAAAAAGCATTAAAATTATCTTTGACACACGTCGAGTTATCACCGAGGGCCATGTAATCTCTGATAAAATCACAGACCCCCAATCATATGTTGGTGCTTGCTCTAAATCTTCTAATGCTTCGAGAAACCAAGTTAACACTACTGATACATGTGTATCTCCCTTTCCCTGGGAACTAGCGATCCTCAAGACGAATTGAGGATAGAATGCTACATTAGGAAGGATTTCTTGTTTAGGATAAATTCCTAGTTTAGGAAAGAGTATTGTTTTGAGCAGTATTCTTAGTTTAGGTAATATACCTAGAAAGGGAATTAGTCCTACAAAAGGAAATAGATTCCTAAGAGGTTTGGGAAACCAAACGAATCCTATAAATATGGATGTTTAGCTAATAACTAAACACATCTAGTTAGTGTGTTCTGGTTATTGACGCACATACAGATACTAGGCACAGAAAACCTAGAGAAAGCTTACAACAATACTTGTGCAAGCTTAGCAAACAGTTTAAGGTTAATCCACTGTTTAGGGAGATTGTGAGCGTAACAAAGAGAGAATTGTAATCGTTTTCTTGTTCATAATCTAAGAGAAGATATTTTCTTCGAATTATTACTTGTGTTCCGTTTTCTAAGTTTCTCGTCTATTATTATTCTGAATTCCGCCTTTATAGTAATAGTTACCAAGGTACGAGATCAATACGTATCAAGTTGGCATCACGAGCAAGGTTAGTTTCTAGGGTAAATCCACGGGTTTATGGTTTTCCTAGATCTCTACATAAAGCTTGGTGAGGTACTCTAGAAGCAAGAAGACGTTAGGAAAACAAGGAGATCAAGGATGACAAAGTCGGACATGATCCTAAGGAAGGCGAACCACAAACTATGGAAGAAAAAGGTGGCTACGTTACAAAAGACATGAATTCTATTCAAGTTACTCTTCGGGAATTGAGTGAATGTATTCGTTCTCATACACCTAAGAAGAAGACAAAGAAAAGGTTACACCTTCACCGCAGCCTTCGGAAAAAGATGATTCGGAAGAAGACGAGCCTAAGAAGAAGAAGAAGAAGAAGAAGAAGAAGAAGAAGAAGAGGAAGAAGATGAGGATGAAGAAAAGAAGAGAAGTGAGTTTCTTAAAAGTCCTACATCAAGTAAACCTCATGGTAAGAATCTGAAAATTGATTTTCGTCTTGATATTCCACTTTACGATGGGAGTGTCGATGTAGAAAAATTGGATGATTGGATTGAACGTCTAGAGACGTATTTCTCTTTCTTTGAATATGGTTCAAAGGAAAAGATAGCTTTCGCGGCATTGAAGCTACAAAAGCATGCTCTAACCTGGTGGAAAGCTTATCAAAGACAAAACCTAGGTAAGAGAGTATTGTCGTGGAAAAGATTCAAGGCAGTTGTAAGGAAACAGTTTTATCCTGTTGGCTACCTTGAGGAGAGATGGTTCAAGTGGTACAAGTTGAAGCAGACTTACAACCAAACCGTACAAGAATATACTTCGGAATTTCAGAATCAAGCTATGATTTTGGACTTAGACTTGGGGGATTATGTTATCTACATGAAATATATTTCCGGGTTCCATGAGTATATACGGAAGGAGTTGAAGATGTTTTCGGTGGATACTATCTCCGAAGCAAGCATAAAAGCTAATGCCATCGAAGGAAGGCTGAAGGAAACCGATGTCGAGGGAAACGTTAAGGGAAAGTCTGGAAGTTTCGTCGCTAAAGGAGATGAAAGGAGCAAAGAAGATAGGAAGTCTAAAGACAAATAAGGGTTGATTTGCACTCATTGCAAACAAACAGGGCATGTTGTTGACAAGTGTTGGATGAAGTATCCTAATCTAAAACCAAAAGGGTTGCAGAAGAAAGAAGCCATGATGGCAACACTAGTCGCACAAGCTCCAAAAGAAGTCAAAGGACTAACAGAACCTAATCAAAATCTCTCTCTAATGGCGGGAGGCGTAGAAGAACTTATGGAGGACGATCCTAGGGAACGACTCTTCACGGTTAAGATGCAGGTTAAGACAACACTAATAGATGTTGTTATTGACCCGGGAAGTCAGAAGAATTTACTTTCACATTCTTTGGTACATAAGTTGGGTTTGAAGACTTTCAAACATCCGAAACCCTATCCTTTAGGGTGGCTTCAAAAGGAAGGTGGGCTACGGTTTGCGTAATGTGCACGTTCAAGTTTGCTTTTGATGAGTCATACATTGACGAGGTTACATGCGACGTGGTTCCATTGGATGTTTGTCAAGTTGTACTTGGTAGTCCTTACTTGTGGGATCGAGATGCGGTTTTACATAGGAGGGAGCGAAGTATACCTTTACCAAAGATGGGAAAGCTTTTGTAATACGAGCTATTGATTCTCCTCTTGAGGAGCAAGTTTGATTACAACCCACTCGTGTTAATCGGTTGGTGAATGCTAGCACAAAGTTCATTCTCCTTGTGATCCGTTCTCTTGACGAGAAACCGAGTATAGTTAGTTTGGAATACATTACCAAACAACAAGAAGGAGACCTAAGAAGGTTAAGTATGTTTGAACCACCATTACTAGATGATGATGGAGATGACAAGATGATCTTGCCACATGTGGAAGACTTGTGGTTTGATAGAGAAGAATCACATGAAGAAGATTGCATTATGGAGCGAAGAGCGACAGAGACACGCCAGGAAGAGAATGAGACTTTCCTAAGTAGATGTCAAGGTCAAGTTCCTAAGGAGAGATGGTTCAAATAGGGTGAAAGGAACTCACGAGTTCCATAACCTACAAATATAACTTTCACAGGAGTTCAAGTTCTTAGGGGAGCATGATACATGTGTATCTTCCTTTCCCTGGGAACTAGCGATCCTCAAGACGAATTGAGGATAGAATGCTACATTAGGAAGGATTCCTTGTTTAGGATAAATTCCTAGTTTAGGAAAGAGTATTGTTTTGAGCAGTATTCTTAGTTTAGGTAATATACCTAGAAAGGGAATTAGTCCTACAAAAGGAAATAGATTCCTAAGAGGTTTGGGAAACCAAACGAATCCTATAAATAGGGATGTTTAGCTCATAACTAAACACATCTAGTTAGTGTGTTCTGGTTATTGACGCACATACAGATACTAGGCACAGAAAACCTAGAGAAAGCTTACAACAATACTTGTGCAAGCTTAGCAAACAGTTTAAGGTTAATCCACTGTTTAGGGAGATTGTGAGCGTAACAAAGAGAGAAATTGTAATCGTTTTCTTGTTCATAATCTAAGAGAAGATATTTTCTTCGAATTATTACTTGTGTTCCGTTTTCTAAGTTTCTCGTCTATTATTATTCTGAATTCCGCCTTTATAGTAATAGTTACCAAGGTACGAAGATCAATACGTATCAACTACTGAGATAGCATTTGGAAACATACATTTGCCTAGTGTCCACAATACAAACAGACGTTCTAGCTCCTCATAATGGTCGGGGATCAAATATTCATTACCAGCTGCCCTGTTTTCATTCATTTTCCTAGCATAACGCTGGAAAAAACTTTTCAACCCAGCCACCTTTAACCCCTGAGCTTTTATTTGTTTATATAAATTATTTCCTTCTAATTCATTTGAATATAAAGGAAGTCTTTGTTTCCATCTACTAGTCGATAACCAATTTAGTCTCGTTAAATGGAAGTAAGTTTCCTTGACATGGAATTCCCGTTAACATGTATAAATCTATCGGTGTAACTCCTCTTAACAATAATTATTCATAATTAGAATTTGTTGATTTTTATGAAACAAAACACATAATCTAAAAATTAAAAATTACTAGAAAAGACTGACTTACCGCATTCAAAGTCCTTGAAAAAGAACGTGTTTGTAGTCTTCCACCATCGTTCTAATATAACTTGAACACCTTAAATTCTTGTGGTTTCTAGGTTGTATTTGATATAGATGTCGCCAAGGATACCTTCTAACTCTCTCTTGAACAACATGGGGAAGTAATTGAAAAATCGTACGTAACTCCGTCTATCCACCTCTTAGATTTATCGAGTTAGATCGCTCCTCATGATCAGAAAGGTGATTAGAGAATACACCTTCACCGGCTACTTGTCTAACATTATTAAACTCATAATTTGTATCCACAACAAAACTTACTCCACTGCCTGGGGTACTAGTACATCCTTTCACTTTTTTGTTTCTTTTTCTTCTCTCCATATTTGTTTAAGAAAATCAAAAGATAATCGTTTAAGTTTAGAACAGAAGTTTAAGAAAATCAGTGGATTTGAGAAGAATAATTGAGAAGAGTTGAGAAGATAAGTGCGGTATTTATAGGCGTCTGAAACTCGAACGGTGGCGATATTGATTATAACGTCAGCGATTGAGTCAATTTTGAGCGATATTGACAATATCTCCAGCGATAAAGAAACTCGATCGCTGGAGATATTGTCAATATCGCTCGGTAGAAACTCGATCGCTCCGTGGTTTTCCCATAGTGGCGCAGATGGTTTTCCATGCCACCTAGTATGCCAAACACCATTTTTTTGGCATGTGCATAGGAATAGGCCTTAGACGGTTTGTTTAGAAGGGGCTGACGTAGCAACAAACTGTGCTGATATATCCATTGCCGTGATGATTCCTAAAGAAGGCTATTATTGGGGCGTCACCTTCCAATAGAGGGGCTTCACTTGGATTCTTAGTGTCCAAAAAAGTGGTTATGGGATATCCTAATACAAATACAAAATGTCTAGATTACCCTTTAACTAAATAAAAACTTAAAAACCTAATCTTTTATATTCTAATTCAAGAAAAAAACTGCTCCTCTTCTCATCTTTCTTCTCTTCCTCTCCTCCACGGTAACTTCAACTTCAATTCAACTTCACTTTCCTTCTCACTTTCCATGGTGTATGTTAGGTAATAATCGAACAAAACCCATCTTTGTTTACTCGTTTTTGTGCTTAAAATATGTTAGATTGAATGAAATCGAAGTGAAATTAGGTATCGCTTGTGTTCCCCGAAAGTGTTACTACTAGGTTAGGAACTTTTCAAAACCGTAATTTTAGTTTATGAAGAACTTACGGCTAGGTTTAGTTGAATTCAAACCGTAAAATTTGATTTGCATGTTGTGTTACGGCTAGGTTCGGACTGAATTTTCCAACCGTAATTGGTTACGGTTTGGTTTTTTATAGGATAAACCTAACCGTAATGAGTTACGGTTGGGTTTTTCATGCCACTTTACCAACCATAATTAATCTTTTGTCCTATTGAAAACCATTTACGGTTTGGAGTTCATCCAAACCTAACCGTAAATATAGATTACGGTTGGAAATGAAGCTCAACCCAACCGTAATATCCCATGAAAGTCGAAAAATCTGATTTTTTTTTAACGTACTTTAGCTAATTTTGTGCGAAATTGAACTCATGGGAGATAGTTTAGAGGCATGCCTGTTGATTTTCAACCATTGGTTCTTCACTTTGTTGATAACTTGTTTCATTCATTTTGGTTGAGTGAATCAAAATCTAGGTTTTGAAATAAATCTCCAAAATTTTTCTTTTTTCTCCTCTCTAGT
Organism: Papaver armeniacum; assembly: GCA_023531295.1. NCBI lineage: Eukaryota > Viridiplantae > Streptophyta > Magnoliopsida > Ranunculales > Papaveraceae > Papaver > Papaver armeniacum. The sequence goes on along the minus strand of JAJJWW010003720.1, from coordinate 10,286 downwards.
TTTTCTTCCCACAAAAAACTTTGTCCCAAAATTCACCAAGTATATAACAAAGTTCATTAGTTTTATTATTATCTAATTAAATTAAATTAAAATTAACTAAATAAGGGTTATTTGGTCATTACAAAATTATTTGAGATAAGTGGTTTTTGATATTACTTATGACCCGTTTTTGTCCTATTAGTTGACGCCCCCTCCAATGAAATGTGACGCCCCAATAATAACATTCTTCCTAAAACCCTTGCTTTGAAGTTTGAACTATGGAAGGAAACCTAATAGAAAGGACGCGACATACGTGAAAACTTGGAAAAGAAAAAGACCTATTTTTAGCACAATGAGATTGAGAGCCCTAAAACTAATTTCCCCTGCTTCATCTGTATTTCATCAATCCAGTCGTTTCAATGGCATCACAGCAACGTCTTCCTCTCCAATTGCATTCTCTTCGCTGCTACAGGTTTGAACCTACTTTACTGTCTATTCATTTCTTCTGCCATTGAGAAGAAATTAAATCTACTATCCAAAAAAGTTTGGAACATGTGGTTTTTGTTATTCAGATTATTTACAAAGTGTTTTTGATGTTTTAGAATCGAAAGACTTAATTTGTCTCTAAACTTTCTCAAATTGGGATGTGTGGAAATGTTCAGTTTATACTAGGAGTGAAGATTTAGGTTACAACTTGATTTCACTTGGAGACTAGCATTTTTCTAGTGTTTTCTTACTTCTGAAATGATGTATTGAGCTGGGCACTTATGTCGTAAGTGTTTAGAGTTACCCCAGAGCTTTGTTTACCAGTTAGTAAGAGTTATACATGGTTTTGAATTTTGAGTAGAAGCCATTACTACTACTTAATAGGGCATGTGCACTCATGGTGCATATAATACTTAAAGTGGATGTAGGGATCAAACAAATGACTCAAGGGTTGATCTTGATATATGGAAATATCCGTTTTCTTGAAAACTCCGCCGTTTTATCTTGATTTGGACGCAGATGGAAGTGTAAAAAGTAGTTGTTATATACTTAAGGAAGTTGCTTGATGTAAATGGCTTATACGGCTAATTTGAAGCTTCGTTATAAAGAGTAGATATAGAGATGTGTAGTAGAGCTTGTCTTTTTATTCGTCCCCAGGGTTTTCAGTTTATGACTGTATCACTTTTTTCTTTGATGATAAATTTTGTCTGCTGCTATTTCTTTTTCTCTCTCAATTTTCTGCCTTTTCTCTTGGATGTTTAAATGTTCTCGATTTAATTTCCAGCGTCAACAACGAAATAGAATTGACTTACTTGGAATTCGTACCCGTCTCCTTTCCTCTGCAGGTAATTTCCATCTCCTTTTGTATTCCGTACCTTTATTCCCTGAATTAATTTTTCTGTTTACATGCTTCAAAACGCATTACCTTATAATGAGGCACCTGATTTACAAACTGTTCATCAAGTGCATTTGAGATGTTGAGTGGTAACTCAACGGTTTTCTGGACTTCGTCTCTTTTTCTATTGATTATATTTAGATTTGTGTTTATCTTATCATTTGTCACAGCTTGTGTATAGACATGGATATTTTAGGTGGCTCAGCATATTATTAATGTCGTTTATCACCATCTTCATTCAATTTGATCAACCTAGATCTCAATAAGATAAACGACCAGTTGCAATAACAAGAAAATTAATAGAACCAAAGAATGTTGAATATGAACGTACTTTTTATTCCACTAACTAAAGATCTTTATAATCTTACCTTCAAGGTTAATTTATCCTAGGTGTTGTGTTTCTCTATTTCATGGTTGAGAAGACGCTTACAACTTTAAGTTTCAAGGTTACTTTACCTTAGGTGTTGCATCTCACCTCATCCTATTCCCTCTCTGAATTCTTTCTCTAGCAAATATCTCTGTCACTATGTCTCTTTCTATACTGGTACTTTTAAGGAATAGAAACTCTTCCCAAATTATAATATGCAGAAGTATCAACTGTAACATTTCCCTTATGAATAGAATTCTAAAATGGAATTGCTTGGATAGTAATTCCCTTCTAATTTCTTATATAGTTTCACACTGGCTGGTGGAGAGGTATTGGGTGGTTTTCCTTGATAATTGCCAATTAATGTTTTACTGAACTGCGAGCAAAGGGTTAGACTAAAATGCGGAGTTTGCCTGCTGCAGTTATGTGTTCTTCCAGTTATCGAAGCCTTTTCTTATCATTTCACATTGTTTAAGGTCAGTGGAAATATTTTTATGAAACTATCATGTTGCAAGACTTTGGTTTTTCTAGCAAATCAGTCCGCCTCGAGGCATGAGTAAACCAAGTATTAACCCATCAGGAAAATCCGAATGTATATAGCTAGATATACCATGCATGCCTCAGATTTTTACACACCCGTGCAATATTTGAAATACTGAAAGTCTTGTTTGAATCATGTTCGTTTTATTCTGTGACTCTCACATCGAGAGTGTCGGAGTATGAGAGAAGCCAATCTGCCAATGCTTTTGTTCGTAGAGTGTTCTTTATTGCCCTCTACCTGAGCTTTAAGATAATATCTCGTGAAAGATTTATTTTAGTTATAAAAATTATGACTCTAAGGGCATGGTTTATGACTATATGTATTAAAGGTGTGAAACTTGTTGTCTCAGTCAAGTATACTTCCCAAATGCTGGAAACATAATATCCTTCCAGTGACTTCCTTCTCTTTGTTACCCTATCAGCAGGGCCGTAGCAAAGTTTTTAGAGGCCCTAGGCGAACTTACTAAAACGGGGGCCTGTATAAGCAAAATAAATTTTCTTTGTTGACATTTTCTGTTTCGACTTTCCCATTCTCCATCCTTCGTATATAGTGATCATGATTGAAGCATCTATCATATTTTTAAAAAGGAAACCGAAAATTCTTACCTGTTTTTCTTATTGGACCTTTATTTACCCAAATATCTCTTAAACTTTGGTTAATATTGTTACCCCAATTTCCCGAATCATAAATATTCACTGGTCAATATTCTTTATGTTCAATTTCATCTCGCCCAATCTCATTTGTATTAGATGGTGACGATTGTTGCCTCAGTTGCTCTTCATCTTGCCCAATCTCATTTGTATTTGGTGGTGACAATTCTGGCCATCTTGGTTCTTTATTTTGCCTAAATGCATTCTCATCATTGTCCAGAAGATCATCATTTGTCTCCATCTCATTAACCAAATTTAACCACTGTTCACCTCTGTCATTCATCGTTTTGCATGGTTGTCATCATTTGAAACTAAATTTCTTTTCATTTCTCCTCGCAGAGAACTCTCAAGTTTTTCGACTCTTATTTTCGTCTTTCTTTTAGAAGCATCACTCTTGCATTTTTGTCTTTCTAGGACCCATGATTGGAATTGATATTTGTTCACTCCAAGAATTAATGAAAATTTGCAAAACCTGTACACAAACATCCCAAATTTATATGTCCATGTCAGTTAACTAACATTTGCAATTTAATAATCATCATTTGGAAACAGTAACAACACAACATAAACCAAGTCTAAAGAGTAAAGACTTAAAAAGCTTGAACCAGTGAGTAAATCTTATAAGATAAAGGCCTAAAGCAAGATAACTAAATAAGAATTGGAAAAGCAAAAAAAAAATACAGCTTGAACTGAATATGCATTTAGCAATACATAAAAATCAGTTGTTCCTCAAATTGCAATATACCCAAAGCTCAATTTCTTCTGATATACAGTTATCAAAAAAAAGAAATTTTATTTAATTTTCCGTGGATTTCGTGTTCATCTGGCAACCATTATTTTTTCAAGAGTTTCAAATGTATTGAATACCAACAACATTTAGAATTTGGGGCCCCTAGGCGGTTGCCTAGCTGGCCTATAGCCAGCGACGGTCCTGCCTATCAGAAAGCTAGTTGAAATACAGAATACTATGAAATGCTGAAGTTTGCTAGTTAGTTTTTTTAATCCAAATGCTTGCTTTTGAGCAGTGGAAATGATGTCAGAATTTGAATATGAACGGCCCGTGGATGATTGCGAAGTGATGGAAAAAGAGGCTGCACTTCATCTGGCTGTCGCTCAACTTTCTAGTGAATTTGGTACAGGTTCTATGTTGTCATTGAGACGATTTTTTGGTTCACGTCATGCACAAGTTATACCTACTGGCTCTTTAAAGCTGGATATGGCTCTTGGAATTGGAGGATTACCTAAGGTGATTGGCTATCCATTCTGCATAATCTTTTGCTGTTATTTTTTTACCTATCTATGTTTGTGCAGATTCAAAATTAACTATACAAGCATTATCAGAGGCCACTTTAAGCTTAGAACTCCAACTTGGCTGCTACTGTACAAACATAGAGGACCCACTTATAGATCTTATAGTCTTATACACATGTGAAATAAAAATATTTAAGCAAATATTAAGCTGTAGCTGTACACATTGAACTTGAGAATTAGTTTGCTATGGTGAGAAAATGATGGGAGGCAGAGGAGTTGAACGAATGCGGGATTGAAAGTTCAAAGGATAGTTTTTCTTTATTAGTACAGATTCTACAGAAAGAGATAGTATCTGAAGGACATATCATGTAGCTTTCATACTACTATGGTAACAAGGAAAGAAGAACTACTTGTGATGATTGGTTTTGTTTTCTGTATAACCTCGAAAACTAAAGAGTGTGCCAAACTACTAACTTTTATGACCACTGAAATTGATCTAGAATAAGACCATTATTGTTGTCCTTGCCTAATCCCAAATCGTGGGTAAAAATATTGATTCTAATATTAGACTGCTTGATGCAACTTTCAGTCTTCCCATGATGAGCAAGGAAAAATATGTTCTTCACAATTGCATGGGCCCCATCAAAATCTTGGGCATAAGATAAGATTATTGTCCAAGTTGGTCTTGTGTTTCAGAGGCTTAGTTATTAACTACTTGAAGCTTAAAAGTTTAGGGAGGTGATTTTGAAATACTGCACCTATCAAAACTCCCTTTTCACCAATTTTCGAAAATTTTCCGTTAGTATCCATGTGTCAGTTCAAATGCTTTTGGACGCTACTAGAGGCTTGTATTTTAACTTCCTATCATGGCCCAATTACTAACATGACCGACACTTCTGCCAGTGCTATTTTATGAGTTATACATGATAGATCTTCAATTTCTTATATCTACTTGATATTGTAACAGGGACGAATTATTGAAATTTTTGGTCAAGAAGCATCAGGGAAAACAACACTTGCTCTTCATGTTATCAAGGAAGCTCAAAAGCTTGGAGGTATGTGTCCGGTATATACTTACACATCTCATCAAAGCTCTCATCGAGTATTTACTATCTGTATATGTTGTATCATTATGCTTGGTACGTACATTTTACAGTTTGCAATATACACTTCTGTATAGAATCATGCCTTGCTAGTCGAAAATGCAATGATTCCCTTAGTGAGCATATTCGGATAGGGCTCACTTCTTATTGTACTTTTTTTCTGACCCTACTGCTACCTTCAAACCATAAACTTGTTAGATATGTATCTTCACATAGAGTATCACGAAGATGCTACTTGTCATCTATGAGGAACTTTTTAACTGATACAAATCCTTAGAGAAGCAAATTCGGATAGGGATGATTCTAATCATGCTTTTATATTGATCACTACTGCATATTTGGGAGAGATTCTGTTCAAACGATAAAAGCATTTTGGGGATAGCAGATGCACAAGCTATTATTTTAGTACTCCTGCTGTGACAATGGCACATTTTTTTGACGTAACTTTAGGATGGTCCCGTCAAGAAGGCTGTTACACAGATTTGTGGGCTCCCATATATTAAAAATTTATAGAGAGATTTTTTAGCATGCAGTGTGAAATGAAATTTTGTTATATAATACAAGAAATTATATGTAGGGGAGCCTAGGCTACAATGTTCATACCACAAGCCATGCCTTAGAAAGCAATGTTTCCTTATGGTCAGAGGCTTAACAACTCTTTTAAGTATCCATATCATGAAGAGCACTAGTTTATATAAGCTTCACCTCGCTGGGTTGTCTTTGACGTCTCTAAGTGAGAAGTATGTGTTATGGCCACTCTTTGGAGTTTGAGGGATCTGAAACCTCATCTCTTCTTTTTTTTTGCTAGATTATGGACTTTCTGGTGTGTGTTCTCGAGATTTTACTTACTGTGATTGGATCATACACGTTGTCTAAAAAGTGTCATGATTTGAAGTCCCACTCCCAACAGTGACACTCAGTTGGTTTTCTTATTAGGAGAATAGTTCGGATTCCTGTTTAGCCGTTTTCTCGTGTGTCATTCTACTGATAAGTAAGCTCCTACACTTCTCTATTGGAAAGAGAAAAGAGGTCAGAGTAGAGTAGTTAGTCTTCACATTTTAACAAGTTAAGTTGCAAATTATGTATAGGTACTTCTTTTTGCTGTGCATGTTGCTTGCATAACACTAATAACGAATGAAGTGCCCCGAATGACCAGTAAATGCTTGATGTTCTTAAAAGTTTTTCTTTCTAACTTTCTATATGCTGAACAATTAACACATTTGAGTTCTCGGTGTTATTAATTATTGTACCTGCGAATCAATTGTTGCATCCACATAATATTTATTTACATGGTTGTTTCCATACTAATATTTGACTCAACTATCTTTTCCATGGTTTTCCACGGCCACAAATAGGTGTAAACACAGAAGCTTCTGCAAAACTCTTGCTTCCATGTTTAGACTATTCTATCAGAAATAACCCTTATTTGTCGCTCTGCAGGATATTGTGCATATGTTGATGTAGAGAATGCATTGGATCCATTGCTTGCAGAGTCAATAGGTGTAAATACAGAAGATCTTCTGGTTTCGCACTTGGAGTCCTATGGAAAGTTCATTAAGCGTAGTTGATACACTAATTAAAAGTGGATCTATTGATGTTATTGTGGTTGATAGTGTAAGTAAGGATTTCTAGACATTTTCCGTTAGTGTTGTTTGTTTGAAATGATTCTGTGTAGTTGTTAATCTGTTACTTATATTGAATAACCTACACTAAGAATTTTAAGTTCAGGTTAGACATAGGTTATAAGACCCGCTCTTAGATGTTCAGTGGTCAGGGTGAAGCAGAAGTGTGTCGGTAATGGCATCATCTGTATAGAGTTAAGCAACATTGAAGGGAAAAAGAATCTACCAGTATTGATGATGCAGAATACTTAAAGATAGTACTGTATATGACTATATTCTGATCAGTACTAGATGCTATCTTCTTCCTCTTCTCTCTTCTTTTTTTTTTTTTTTTTTTTTTTTTTTTTTTTTTTTTTGATAAATACTACAAGTTGTCTTAGATTCCCACGAACGCTAACTATTCTTGTGTGTTATACAATGTAAAGTCGGTGCATTTGCAAAAGTTACCTCTGGCAACCAGTAGATGTTGGATATCTGTTAGTCCGCTTATTATACTTGACATCTATTTGTGGTTGATATTGTTCTTTATGTTAGTATTTCTGTTTGCTGCTATTACTTTATCTTCTCTGTATGTTAATGTAAGCTGTCCATTGCAGGTAGCAGCTCTTGTTCCCCAATCTGAACTTGATTCTGTTGTAGACGGCCCTCTTCCTAAAAGTCAATCACGATTGATGACTCAAGCACTACGCAAAATTCATTCTTCATTGGGCCGGTCACAGACTGTTCTTATTTTCATCAACCAGGTATAAAGACTTTTGTCCAATTGGCTAAACAATTTAGATATTTTGGCATTGTTTTTTTATTCTATTCTCTGATCTACAACAAATACTATTATGGCTTTATCCTCCCCAGGTCAGGTATAAGCCATCCGATTGTTTTGGACAAGCAACTCAGGTGACTTGTGGTGGAAGTGCTATGAAATTTTATCCAGCAGTCCGAATGAAAACTATGAAAGCAGGATTACTGAGGAATGAAGATGAGGTAAATCGTCTGTTACAGTATTACTTCTTAACCATGTGTAAATTTTGCCCAGTCTTCAATTTGTCTAGAGATACAATCTTTGTTCAACTAGATTGGAAGAGAGGACAAAAAAGGGGGGCTACTCACTACTGAACCATTGCTTTGTGAAAGAGAAAAAACAGCATAAATAATACTGGTGTTAGTAAAAGTATACCTAAATGTCCACATACACGTTGGACCTCGTATACTGTTTCTTTCATTTAATTTACTCCAATCTATCTTTGCCAAACTAACAACCAGGTACTTAATTGATTGTACTGTCAGTTTATCACACAACCTTTTTTGGGACCGATGATTGTCATTTTTTTTTCCCTTCTTCCAGATTACTGGGGTTTCTATCTGTGTTCAAGTAGTGAAAAACAAACTGGCACCAGCGATGAAGAAGGCTGAGCTTGAAATATCATTTGGGAAAGGCATTATCAGTGAAGCAGAGGTCTTAGAGATGGCTTGTACACATGGGGTCATCTCGAAAATGATTGATGGTTATTATATAGAAGGAAAACTGCTCAAAGATAAACAGGAAGCTGAGAAGTATCTAGCCGAAAACAACGAAGTCCTTGATAAACTTGTCGGAGCCTTGAGGAGTCAATTATTTGAGAGGAGATAACCGTGGGTTGGGAATTTGTATGTACTGTCAGTGACCCAAATTCTTGGGAAGTATTATGACTCTTAAATGAATTCTGTCAATTGTATAGTTAAAATTGTACAGTGGAAGACTGATTCATAGCTCTATCCAGCTGAAGTGAATTTTGAAAAAAAAATATTGTTCCATGTTACTGTCATGATAATTAGCGAAGGCTAACTTATAAATACCCATAAAGTCGTGTAGGGTTTCTGTACTTTAGGTGTCATCTGCATGTGTTGTTTAGGGATTTATAATCAGATTGCGGGATTATTCATCTTGCCTTCGGCTTTATCAATCTTCCCTGCCTGTTCGGTTGATGGTAATTTTGTTCCATCTCGTGTAAAATAGATTTGGTGTGATGTATTTGCAATCTTTTTCTCTGTTGTAGAGATGTATATCAAACATATGATGTTGGCGAAATGTTCAAATCGACTTCAGCCTTGGGCACGACAAGGCTATGATAGTCGATTCTAGTCTCAGTAATATCCTGTTTTACAGTAGCGCATTTTCATTGTTGGGTGTAGTAATTAAATTGATAACGTGATCCATGAGTTATGGTATTTTCATTTTGCCAGCATGTGGGATTCACTAATGAAATGCCAGCATATGGTAATTCCTATACTTGTTAAAGGGAATTCAATTCTTTGGATAATCGCGGCTCATTTGGTGATAAACTGCAGATCAAGCTAATGGAGATAAAACTCAGTTCTCAACAAGACTCTGGGATTGAGAGAAGAGTATGGCAAAGTTTATGGAAACTAAAAACTGCTTCAAAGATCAAGCTATTTCTTTGGAAGTGCCTTACTGACTCTGTATCCACAAGTGAAAGACTCAAGAGGTATACTGGTGGAGAAGTATCCTACTGTCATTTTTGTCAGCAGGAATGGGAGACAACTGAACATCTGCTATTGTCTTGTCCCTTTACAAGAGCTGTTCTTACTTCAGTCCCAGGTGGTCTGAGCTCCATGAATCAATCTAACAGGGTACAACAATGGGTTATAAGCTGGTTTGATTCTCAATCATCTGCTACCGAAGATTGGATTATACAAATGTCTTGTGCTCTATGGGAAGTTCGGAAGGAAAGGTGCAAAGTTGTTTTTGAGAAAACAAAACCAAATCCAGTCTCCTGCATCAGAAGAGCTCAAAGTCTTGAACAAGCCATCAAAGCTGATATATCTAGTTCTATAATAACAAAAACTACAATTCCTCTTTCCAGGGATTGTCATTGGCAGCCTCCGACGGCACCCTTTGTTATAATTAACTTTGATGCCTCTTTTAAATTAATTTCTAAAGATTGTGGCATAGGACTGATCAAAAGGAATTTTGCAGGGACATTCCAAGGAGCAAAATGCATCTACAGCCATGGAAACTTGAATGCAGAGGAGGCAGAATGCACAGCTGCATTGGAGGCGGTACGGTGGGCTATGAGTCAACAACTAGAGTTTGTCATTCTGGAAACAGACTCATCGAACGTTGCTGCGGCCATCAATGGAGATGATGCAAGAGTTTGCTGGGAGAATTTACCTATTATCTCAGACATTAAATTTTATCTTAATTTTATTAGTTCATGGAAAGTAAGGCATGTAATAAGAGAGTGCAATCAGGTGGCTGATGCCCTGGACAAACACTAGGAAATTTAAAGTTACCAACTTGTGGGAGGAATTACCTCCAGACTTTATTTGCCTGGCGAGATTGGGTATACCCAGATTAATTGGGTATACCCAATTTTAAGTGGACATGTGACCTT
>JAJJWW010003717.1:0-46593 GCA_023531295.1 Papaver armeniacum | reverse complement strand
TGGGAAATCCTGGCACTACGAGGCTACGGGCGGCGTGTTGGCATGTGCCAATGGCATGCGTGGCCGTTAGGGCGTGGCCTTGGTAGGAAAAGCTACCCGGCCGAGCATGTTGGCATGTGCCAATGGCATATGTACGTTAGGCCGTGGCCTTGGTAGGAAAAGCTACCCGACGAGCATGTTGGCATGTGCCAATGGCATGCGTGGCCGTCATTAGGGCCGCCGTGGGCACTTGGTAGAAAAGCTACCAAATGAGCATGTTGGCATGTGCCAATGGCATGCGTGGCCATTAGGGCACGTGGCCTTGGCTAGGAAAAGCTACTAAATGAGCATGTTGGCATGTGCCAATGGCATGCGTGCACAAGTAGGGCCGTGGCCTCGTAGGGAAAAGCTACCCGAAAGATGTTGGCATGTGCCAATGGCATCGTGGTCGTTAGGCCGTGGCCTTGGTAGGAAAATCTGCCAAATGAGCATGTGCATGTGCCAATGGTATGCGTCATGCATTCAGGGCTGGGCCTTGGTAGGAAAATCTACCCGGGTACATGTTGGCATGTGCCAATGGCATGCGTGGGCAGATTAGGGTCGTGGCCTTGGTAGGGAAAAGCTACCGGCCCGAGCATGTTGGCATGTGCCAATGGCATGCGTGTCCAGATTAGGGACGTGGCCTTGGTAGGAAAGCTACCAGCGAGCATGTTGGCATGTGCCAATGGCATGCGTGACCGACTTGGCCTAGGTTGCATGGTTTGTAAGCCTAGGCGCTATATTTGCATGTGCCAATGGCATAGCGGCTTGGAAATATGGCTTGTGGCATGTGCCAATGGCACGTACGGCGAAATAGTTGACCTAGTTGCACGTTTTGCAAGCCTAGGGCGCTTTATTTGGCATGTGCCAATGGCATAGGCGCTTAGTTTGGCATGGTTGCCAATGAGTGCGATATGTAGTTTGGTTTTGGGCGTCGCTGCCATGGTGCGCGGTGTGCGGCTTGGTTTTGGCGTCGTTGCCATGGTGTGCGGTCATCTGACTTGGTTTGGTTTGGCATCGTTGCCATGGTGCGCAGCTGTGCGGCTTAGTTTAGCATTGTTGCCATGGTGCGCGGTATGCGGTTTGGTTTTGGCATCGTTCCATGGTGCGTTAGCAGCGGCTTGGTTTGGCATTGTTGCCATGGTGCGCTGGATGCGCTGGTTTTGGGCACGTTGCCATGGTGCGCAGCAGTGCGCTTGTCTTGGCGTCGTTGCCATGGTGCGCAAGATAAAGCTTGGTTCGGCATTGTTGCCATGGTGCGCAGATGTCTGCGGCTTGGTTTGGCATTGTTGCCATGGTGCGCAATATGCGCTTGGTTTGGCATCATTGCCATGGTGCTAAAGCAGTGCGGCTTGGTTTGGCATTGTTGCCATGGTGCGCAGATGCGGCGCTTGGTTTGGCATCGTTGCCATGGCGCGCGGTGTGCGCTTATTTTGAAATTAGGGTTAAATGGTCGAAAACCCTAACTGGGTATTTTGAAAAAAATACCCCTATTAATTATTTATACACACGAAAGTTAAATGCTCTTAGTTAATGTGTTGCCGGGTAACACTAGGTCACTGGGGTTTTACGATTTTACCCCTTTGTTTAGAAACCACCATCAACATTAACCTTTAGACGGCCGATTTGCTCACGGGATTGAAGGGCAACCGTTGATTGTTGCACGCCTTCGTTTTGATAGCGGCGTAGTGAAGGCCAGTATGGTAGCGGCATGGGGCCATTGCCGAGGTGCGTTTGGCATGGCGCGGTAGGTGTGGGCGCATGATTTTCCGGCCAGCGGAGGTGCGGCTAACATGGCTTGCATGCTTTGGCGCGGTCGGTGTGGCTGGCATGATTTTCCATTGGCATATAGGAACGTTGTTGAGAAGAAAACAAATACTACACGTTAAGAAAGTACAATTATGGAAATTATTGGTCTATTCATAGTATCGTACTGAGATGAGCAATATATATGAAAAGAGATGACACGCGCCATTGGTGCGTCCAAACCAGATGCGCGCAGGACGCGCAAATTGGTACGTCGGACACGCGTCGTGTCAGCGTCCCGTGTCCGTTGCGAGTCGGACGCGGACACGTCTCTAGAAATGGAGCGTCCGTGCAACCAAGGATGAGAGACATGAAATTATTGATGTTGTGTTGTCATTATATCAATATATATAAGCACCGAGTCTGTGATTAAAAGAAACATTATAAAAAAAAAAAAAAAAAAAAAAAGATTAAAAGAAACAATATAAAAAAGAAAAAGAAAAAAATCGAGTGCAGTACATAGCTAGAGAAAAGATGAAAATTGAAAATCGAGTGCGTTTTCTTTCCGTATGGCTTTGATTGATAGCTAGACCAGCTGCATCCTTTATGATTTCTCATTTTTGACCGCTAAAACTGAGTGCGTAAACACTCGTAGTACTAACGTCTGACAGTATATATTCTGTACCGTTGTTTTTCAAATGAACAGTTCACATAATAGTTTTTGGCTGATAATTGCTCCTTTTTGCGTCAGGCTCACTGTTGTTGTTTTCGTAACTAAAGTGGCAAGTACAACAGGCATGATTCTTTCTACACACTTTTGTTTCCCATGGAGGGAGCTGTTTCTCACACTATAACACTTGCAAACAACTGTAAATCTTTCCAAACAAATTGCCTAATTATCGTCGAATTTTGATTTGCCACGTAATTAAAAACTAGATTTGTTGTCGTGCTAGCACCAGGTTTGATTTTTATTCAACCAATTGTGTATCTAAAACAAATGGATTGAATCCTTAACTCCTCCGCCCATATTAAAGTTTTTAGTAAACTTTCACACAATCATATTCCTCTGCACTTGCATGTGCATCTGCTGATCTGCATGACCTGTACAAATTCACCTGCAAAATCAAAAGTAAGTGGTCCCATTATATTTTTTTAATAGATGCACCATAGCAAATACTGTATCTGTGGATCCCATGACTCGCGCATCCTACATTGATATTCACGGGAGCGACACCAATCCCAGTTAACAAGTAATCTAGATGGTACTACGGCTTTGGCTCTTTCTGAACGTTTTTCTCGTGATCATTGCGTTGGCAATGCACATCTAAAATTCCGAATACTTTCTCAAGATTGCTAATGGGGTGCAAGGATTGGTAGAGGTGTACTAATCCAAGGCAAAAATTATTTTGTCCTATATAAAAACTGTTTTATCTTATTATAGTTTTGGTACACCCCCACTAATCCTGGCACCCACATTAGCAGCCTTGTACTTTCTAATCATTGCGTTTTGGTCAAATTAAACTAATAACAATAATTTACACCCCATCACGAGAAACAACTGAGATATTTCACCGAGGGGAAGAGTGTGTCGGGTGAGTACAATAGTCAATAAAGAAGATGCAAAGAGATAATATTGTGTAGGGGTGTTCATGGTCGGTTTTGGTTCGGTTTCAAGCCAAACCAAAACCGAAACCAATACTATCGGTTTCTAAAAATTGAAACCAAACCAATCCATTAACCATTGGTTAGATTTCCAATGGTTCCCAGACGGTTTCTGCTTTTTCGGTGGTTTTTTGGTTAACCAATAATTATGTCAAACCAAAAAAAAAAATTACACTAATTTGGAAAAAAAATAGTATTGGTTTACAAAAATTTACGGACAAAAAATAAATAAAAAGAATATCAAGAGTAGTTAAAGCTTACTCTAAATCTAGAGATCAAAAGAAGATTCAACTAATGGCGGTGACATCTCTAATGAAAATTTAATCAATGATTTTTTTTTATCAATATTCGGTTAACCATTGGTTATTGGTCTTTCTATCATACCAAAACCAAACCATTAATCTCGGTTTTCATCTTTTCTAAACCAAAACCAACCATTAGTTAATGGTTCGGTTCGGTTTTCCCCTAATCGGTTTGGTTTGGTTCGGTTTCTCGGTTAACCAGTAACCATGAACACCCCTAATATTGTGAGCCATTAACAATAGAAAATTCAATTTTATACCTCTTGCCCGAACAATATGATAGGAACGTCCACCAAGCCTAGGACTAATCCTACGGTAAGGTCGAGTTTGTTATAATTTGGGTCATAACTTTTAAGGTTAAGTTAGGAAAGTGATCTTTTTCCCGTGTCGAAAGTTATTTAGTGCAATTTCCCTTTATAAGTTATGTTTATTATTAGAAGTCAGAGTCTATATAAATACCAGAAGAATGCCGAACTAAGGCAGAGAAGAATTTTGATACAGTTTATGCTATAAACTTATTTTTTACGACTTGCTTCTGTTTATCCTCTTGATAAGAATCTTCCAGGTTCTTATCAATTGGTATCAGAGCTGGTTCGTCCAGTTTATGATCAAATATCATTACACACGAACACAAAAGAGGAAGATGGGGAAACAACTCAAGATTTACAAGATCAAATATCATTACTCTGGAGCTTCAAATTTCTGAATCAAAAAAAGAATATCGGCCGTCTCTTAGGCTTGTGTTGCAACAGTTTCATGGACAAGAACCAGAAACTTGGTTGAGTAAGGCAGAAACCTATTTTGAGTATTATAAGATACCTGACGCGGAAAAGGTAACGTTGGCAAGCTTTAATCTTGACGGAAGAGCAGCACAGTGGTACCAATGGGTACATGATTACATGGTGGATATGTCGTGGAAACAATTTCATGCAGGATTGTTAAAAAGATTTGGGAATGCAGGCCTTGAGCTTTCAAAGCTTAGGCAAAGCAGTTGCGGAAACTTTGAAGATTTTCGTGAGGAGTTTGAACGATTATCTAATCAGGTAAAGGGATTACCTGAAAGTTATCTTATAAGTTGTTTTATTAGTGGCCTTAAGGAAGAAGTTGGTCTGGAAACACTTTCATTCAAGCCAACTACATTACTACAAGCTATTAACACTGCACGATTACAAGATGCAAAAGTTTCCTTGAAACGTCAAATTGCTAGAAATAGTAATCGACCAATGGTACCCGCTAATGTTAATACTCAAACTAAGGTATCACCAAGTTTCCCTCTGCTAGAAGATTATCTCAAGCCGAGACCGATGAAAGAAGAAAACAACAATTGTGTTATTACCGCAATGAGAAGTGGTTTAAAGGACAGATGCAAACCTAAAACCAGTTTCTTAATGGAGGGTGAAGAAGAGCAAGGCGAAGATAGTGACGATCCAACATTCAGTGGAGAATGAGAAGAGCAAATCCCTGAAGAAGAGATGGGTGAGATATATGTTCATGCATTAGTCGGGTCTCGAACACCCTAAACAATGAGAGTAACGGGAGATATAAAGAAGGAAAAGGTAACAATTTTGATTGATTCTGGCAGCACCCATAATTTTATTGATCCAATAATTTCAAGGAAATTAGGAATTGAAGTATTAAGTGATGAGAGATTTGAAGTGATAGTTGCTAATGAAACACGAGTACCATGTTTAGGTAGATGTCCAAGATTGGGATTTGAATTACAAAACTATAGATTTATATTTGATTTTCATGTACTATCTTTGGGAGGATGTGACGTTGTTTTGAGTGCACAATGGTTAGAAACTTTGGGTCCAATTAGTTGGGACTTTAAGAAGCTCACAATGGAATTTACTGTGGATGATAGAGTCATTCGATTAGTAGGAGAAATAAATCATAAGCCAAGGATAGCTACAAGGCATGCAATGCAGCATCTGGTAAGAAGTGGAGATCCTAGCTATATCTGTCACATACGACAAGTACAACAACCACAAATCAAAAGTTCTGAAATTTCACCTGATATTTGCAAAATTATAGAAGACTTCAAGGAAGTATTTTCAACTCCAACTGTTTTACCACCTTCAAGAACGCATGATCATTGAATACCATTATTGCCAAATAGCACTCCTGTCAATGTGCGACTATACATGTATGCTCACTATCATAAGAATGAAATTGAAAATTATGTCAAAGAATTATTGGATACTGGGTTAATACGCCCAAGTACCAGTCCTTTATCTTCACCTGTAATTTTGGTGAAAAAGAAAGATGAATCATGGAGGATGTGTATATACTATAGAGCATTAAATCATGTTACTGTAAAGGATAAATTTCCTATACCGGTAATTGATGAGTTGTTGATTGAATTACACGGAGCTTATTTTTTCTCGAAGTTGGATTTACGTGCAGGTTATCATCAAATTCGAATGCATGAAGATGGCATACCCAAGACGATGTTCAGAACCCATGATGGGCACTATGAGTTCCTAGTGATGCCGTTTGGACTCACAAATGCACCTTATACGTTCCAACATTTAATGAATGACATGTTCCGAAACCATCTCCGTAAGTGTGTTTTGGTATTTTTTGATGATATATTAATTTACAGCAAAACATGGGATGATCACTTGTTACATCTACGAATCATTTTTGAGATATTACAATCCCAAAATATGGATGTGAAATTGAGCAACTGTTCTTTTGGAAAAGAAGAAGTTGAATATCTTGGGCATGTAATAAATCGTCAAGGAGTAGCTGCTGATCCATCAAAGATACAATGCATGAAAGAATGGTCAACACCTTCAACCGTTAAAGCACTAAGGGGTTTTCTGGGTTTGACAGGTTATTACAGAAAATTCATAAGAGATTATGGAAAAATTGCTTCGCCACTAACACAATTACTTTAAAAAGATGGTTTTAAGTGGTCCAACGAAGCCAATGAAGCATTTATCTCCCTCAAGGAAGCCATGACTTCAGCTCCTGTATTAGCATTACCTAATATCTCTAAAACTTTCGTAATTGAAAGTGATGCTAGTGGGAGAGGTATTGGAGCTGTTTTAATGAAAGAAAAGCGGCCAATTGCGTTCATTAGCAAGGCACTTGGTCCTAAACACTTGGGTCTGTCAACATATGAAAAGGAACTACTTGCAATCATTCATGCAGGTACCAAATGGAGGCCATATTTGGTTGGACGTAGGTTTTTGGTTCGAACAGATCAACAAAGTTTGAGATACTTCTTGGAAGCCAAGGACACTACACCCTCTCAGCAAAAGTGGCTGACCAAACTGCTCGGATATGACTATGAAATTGTGTACAAAAAGGGCATCAATAATCAAGCAGAAGATGCATTATCTCGAATGTATGATAATACGAACACGTTACAAGCTATATCTTATGTACATTGTTCGTGGATGGATGAACTCAAACAAGATCTTAAGATTGATCCTTGGATAATTGAGAAGATACAGAAGTTGGATCAAAGTAGTTTCAGTACCAAGAATTTTTCTGAAGATAATGGTTTACTGAAATATCGTCAGAACCAATTAGTTGTCAGTCCATTGTCTAAGTGGAAGGATATTCTTATGAAAGAATTTGATTCATCACCAGCTGCTGGTCATTCAGGTTACTTAAGACTATTCAGAGGTTAAATAAGTTGTTCTATTGGCCTGGAATGAGACAAGATGTGAAGGATTTTATTGCCGTGTGTGATATATGTCAGAGGAATAAGTATAACACATTGTCACCATCTGGATTGTTAGAGCCCCTTTAAACACCCACTACAGTTTGGTCTGACATATCTATGGACTTCATCGATGGGTTGCCAAATTCTCATGGTAAGACTGTCATATTAGTAGTGGTTGACAGATTCACCAAATACACTCACTTCATAGCCTTAAAGCATCCTTACATAGCTGCTACTGTGGCTCATCAATTTATGGATTTTGTCGTTAAACTCCATGGTTTTCCAAAAACCATTGTATCTGATCGAGATGCTGTATTCACAAGTAAATTTTGGCAAGAGTTGTTCAAAGTGCAAGGCACTCAACTCAAGCTCAGTTCTTCGTATCATCCTCAAACTGATGGGCAAACTGAAGTGGTTAATCGGTGTTTAGAAGCCTATTTGAGGTGTTTCATTAATGATAAACCAAAGACATGGACGTTATGGTTATCATTGGCTGAATATTGGTATAACACGACTTATCATTCTTCGAAAAAAGTTACACCATTTGAAGCACTCTATGGGATACCACCTCCTGCTCTTAACAACTATGTTCCTGGAGAAGCAAGCAGCACCAATTTGGATGAAGCTCTTATACAACGAAATCAAATATTAGCTCATTTGAAGGAGAATTTGCAGGTGGCAAGAGAACGAATGAAACGATATGCTGACAGAAAGCACATTGATATTGAGTTTCAAGAATGAGAATTTGTGTATTTAAAACGTCAACCATATCGTCAGACTTCAACTGTCTGCATGCCTTCTCAAAAACTGTCAGCACGTTTCTTTGGACCATACAAGATTCTTGAGCGCATTGGCAAGGTGGCTTATAGGCTGGAACTACCAGAAGGATCAAAAATACATCATGTTTTTCATGTATCAAATTTAAAAAAGGTTGTACTACCAAACTATGAAGTGTCCAAGGATCTACTGAAGTTGATGAAGAACCATTATCATCCATGTTAATGTTATCCATAATGGACAAGAATGTTCTTAAGGGGGTAGGATTGGTAGGAAATGTCCTCAAAGCCTAGGACCAATCCTACGGTAAGGTCGAGTTTGTTATAATTTGGGTCATAACCTTTAAGGTTAAGTTAGTAACGTGGTCTTTTTCCGGTGTTGAAAGTTATTTAGTGCAATTTCCCTTTATAAGTTAAGTTTATTATTAGAAGTCAGAGTCTATATAAATACCAGAAGAATGCCGAACTAAGGCAGAGAAGAATTTTAATACAGTTTATGTTATAAACTTATTTTCTTTACGACTTGCTTCTGTCTATCATCAGAGTTCCGGAAATTCCAAGCCAATTCTTAGGCCTCTTCCTATGCACATGCCAAAACATGGTATTTGGCATATATGCACCCACTATGGGTATGCCAAATGCCAAACTCATATGCCAATATGTTATTCCCAGCATATAGGCATACGCGCGTGAGTTTCCATGACGATAGAGTCCGTCGCTCGATGGTCAAATGATCGTTCGATGGTCATTCGGTCGACAATGACAGTCAAGCTATCGCTCGGTACTATGATAATCGCTCGTCAGATCTTCATCCAACGGCTCATATTTCCCCCTACCGGATTTCAACCAATTCCAACCCAACTTCAAATTCATTTCACCATGGATAGTGCATAACCGAAGTGGATTTGACTACAGAGGAAATAACATGGATCATGATAGCGTATTTCCACATACCTACTCAAGGTGAATTTTTAATGAAATGTAAATCTGGTTTTCAATCAATATTAATTTAAAAGATAGTTTCCATTAATCTAAAAAAAACAAAATTACATTTCAAATTTCAACTAAAAGAAAACATTTTAACTACTCATTTCCTTGTCCGTTTCTCCTGGGACCAAAGATCCAATTGCCTGCATTTTCTGGATCCATAGAGTTGTTCAACAAACTAGTTAAGGTGCCGGTTTGAGACCCGACTTGGTGGTTGAGTCTCATCAATCACCATAACCTTGATAAGCAATGGGAGTACGGGGTATGGGAACATTATACAAATCTTGAAATGCGTGTGGTTGATATTGTTGCTGGAATGGTTGAAATGCTGATGAGGTTGAGGCAATTGGGGTATACAGATTCGTTTGCCTAACTACTTCCATGTTCACACCACCACCAGGAGTCAGTATGTCAGTTGGCAAATGACTAAACATACGTGTAGGAGTTGTATCCATGCCAATGTTTTCTTCAACACCATGTACTGCTTGACTTTCTAACACCATGTTTGGAGTTGAACTTTCTGGTACCTCCTCCATATGACGACGTCTCAATCTTCTTCCACCACTTTGCTGACTTCCACCACTTTGCTGACTTCCACCACCTTGCTGACTTCCACGACTTTGTCGACCTCGACGACTTTGCTTGACTTTGACGGTCCGCCGACTTCCACTAGGACTCAATCCTCCACCCGGCTCCAAAACCGGACTCAATCCTCTACCAAGGCTCCAACACTCGAGACTCATGTCATACATCATGCTTTCCCTCAATCTTTGCATCTGCTCCAAGTGCATATTCTCGAAATCCATGAAGAAGAGCATCATAATTGTTACATGGTCCGATACTCCAACTCGTAGCATTGACCCCGAGGTATGGATAAGTCCGAGTAGGTGCACTAGAAACAATTGGATAAGTAACAATCTCTCCGGATGTCTTGGATATAGTCTTTACTTCCCAAGAAAATGGTGGCATGTATGACGATGAACTTTGAGAAGGATATGCAAATACGTCACCCGTCTCTCGTGGAGGTTGGGAAGGAAGAAATTCATTGTCAAGTGGCAACCTACCTAAAGCCGGGAAATCCATCCGACCTAAACTTTGCGGTTGCATGGAAATATTTGGCTTGAAAATAGTATTAAACCAAGATAGGTACTCATTTCATTGTCCATCGGCTCCCGATCAATGCATCACTCTTCTTGCCAATGATGACCTTCTCTTATCAATTTGAAGTAATCGTGCAATAAACATCTCAGATCGGGATAAGGGTTGACAATGCTATCACCGATCTCCTTGCAACGAGAAGAAGAGCTGTCTTTCACCATAATACCAAACACCCTTCTCGTAAATAGGGCTGTATAACACCATCCTTTTAAGGCTTAACTCTACCATTGTCCGACCTAGTTCTTCTTGGAACTCGTGTCTTGCTTCATATGGCCGTGAGATAAGGTTATGGCTTGTTCTACTCAACCCAATCTTATGAACAATAGCGGTATGTTGACCATCTTCAATCTGCGGGTTCCCAATTCTCAGAATCATACTTTCGTATGATCGGAAATACATTCGTATAATTTTAAGACAAGGTTCCAAACACGGAAATATGTATACCACCAATATCAAAATAATAACATTCAAAGAAAGTTAATAACTTTTACATATAAAAATGACAAATAAATACATAATGTGAAAAAGATTGGTTCTTACCTCCGAACTCCCCGTAAAGCATTAAAACTATCTTTATCACACGTCGAATTATCACTTAGGGCAATGTAAATCTCTGATAAAATCGCAAATCCCCCAATCATATGTTGGTGCTTGCTCTAAATCTTCTAATGCTTCGAGAAACCCAATTAACACTAATGAGCTAGCATTTGGAAACGGGATATTGGCCCAAGTGTCCACAATACAAACAGACGTTCTAGCTCCTCAAAATGGTCGGGGATCAAATATTGATTACCGACCTTCCCCCTGTTTTCATTCATTCTTACAAAGATAACGCTGGAAAAAACTTTTCAACCTGCACACCTTCAACCCATACGCTTTTAATTGTCTATGTGTAGGATTTCCTCTCTAATTCATTTGAGTATAAAGGAAGTCTTTCTTTCCATCTATCTTCCGATACCCACTTTAGTCTATTAAATGGAATTAAGTTCCCTTGGCATGGAATTAGGTTAACATGTATAAATCTATCGGTGAACTCCTATTAACAATAATTATTCATAATTAGAATTTGTTGATTTTTATGAAACAAAACACATAATCTAAAAATTAAATAACTAGAAAAGACTGACTTACCGCATTCAAAGTCCTTGAAAAAGAACGTGTTTGTAGTCTTCCACCATCGTTCTAATATAACTTGAACACCTTGAGTCCCCGTGGTTTCTAGGTTGTATTTGATATAGATGTCGCCAAGGATATCTTCTCACTCTCTCTTGAACAAAGACCAGGAAGTAATTCAAAATTCTACGTAACTCGACCATCCACCTCTTAGATGTATGGCGTTACATCGCCCCTCATTATCGTAAAGGTGATTAGAGAATACACCTTCACCTAGCTACTATTCTAACATTATTAAACTCATAATTTGTATCCACAACAAAACTTACTCCACCGCTCGGGGTACTAGTAGATGCTTTCCCTTTTTGTTTCTTTTTTTCTCTCCATATCTCGTTTAAGATAATCGTTTGAAACAAAAGTTTAAAGAAAATCGTGGTTTTCTTAAGGTTTTCGAAGAAGAAGAATTGAGAAGAGTTTAGAAGAGGTGGGAGTATAGTTGTGGTATTTATAGGCGGCGTAAACTCGAACGGTGGCGATATTGATTATATCGACAATGATATATAGTGAATTCGAAGATGACAATATCGCCCGGCGATAAAGACTTTATCGGCGCGATATTGTCAATATCGCTCATAGGGATTCGATCGCTCGATGGTTTCCCCATAGTGGCGCAAATGGTTTGGCATGCCACCTGGCATGCCAAACACCATTTTTTTGGCATGTGCATAGGAAGAGGCCTTATAAGAAACCAAAATCATTGATTCCGTAACTTGAGCACTAGCAGGTCACCTTTTTTGGACTCCAGCTCTCATTTAATGCAAAGAACATTTTCAAAAGAAGAACTTTGAACGAATTGCATTATTGCTTCCCAGGCTAGCTGCATTTCTAGCATACGGTGTCTTGATTTGACCGCTCAAACTTCGTGCGTCATGTAACCCGTCATAATACATACTACTATGCTTGACAAGATTACTTTTGTCCCATTATCGTCATTTGATCTTAAACTTCACTTTTTTTTTTTTTTTTTTGTTTTGTTGTTGTTATTTCCCTTTGTCCCATTATCGTCATTTGATCATGTAACCCGTCAGAAGAGTAACTTCGTAATGGACGGGTACTGCCCATTATTTCACGGGTTCTTTACTATATGGTGTCTTATTTCCGACCGCTCATCAAGTATCCATCGTAATATGTGCCTGCCTGACAAATATTTTCAGCCATTATACACAAGCCAGTTTAGGGTTCAGTCAAGAATAGATGGGTTTGTTTGTTGAACTCATGATGCTTGAATCCGACTTGCAGTGGTTTTCTGTGGTGTTGAAATGGGTTTTAAAGACAAAGAATAAGCAGTTGCCGGTGATGAGTATAATAGAGTGTCCCTTTCTCTCCTTTACTTTTGGATTTGAGTCATTTGACAAAAAGTGAACTAAAGTCTAAAATAGACTCCAGCACTCCAACTCTCTTTTTCATTGTGTTTCAAAAGGAAAACAGCTTGCTTATGTTTCACAAAAGAAAACATCATTCTTTAGTTCATAAATTATTAATTTAATCACAAAGGAAACTGGATATTTCACAAAGAATCAAAGTGTTTCTTTGGAAATGTCTACAGAATGTCATTGCGACGAATGTGAATCTCTATGGCAAAGTAGAGGATACAAACCCAAACTGTACAATGTGTGGAGAGCACCCAGAAACCTATGAATATTTATTTTTCCACTGTCCTTATGCCTTTGAAGTCTGGAATTTGGCTCCAAATCTTATTTCTTTACATTTAGACAACTCCTTATCTTTGCTTGACCTTTATAGAGATTGGAATTGTAATTATGGAAAAAGAGATTTCTATAGAACTAACATTAACCAAAATGTGGATGATTTGGAAAAAACGATGTAATAGAGTTTTGAATCTAAATCTAGAATATCAAATTCAACTATCTCAAGACATACAAAGACACCTTCTCATTACTGGTCAAAATACATTAATGTATCGATAACGGAGAAAGAACATAAGTAAACCCAAACCTAGTTGGAAGGCACCAGTAAATAACAACCTTAAGATTAATATTGATGCAGCTTGGGAATCACGACATAACCCCTCAAATATGCCTTAATTTTACGTAATCTTTGTAGGAAATTTTGAAGGAAGAAGAGAAGGACCATCCATCTCAACTCGACCCACAAGAAAGCGAAGCATAGGAGTGTACCCGGCAGTACTGTTTGGGCTAAAGAAAGCGGATTGGAAACTTCAGCATTGAAGGAGATTGCAGCTTATTCAACTACTTAAATGGGAAGAATCGAGGTCTCTTGGAGAAAAGAACTCTCTTAAAAGAAGTAGCTAAAATTAGGTAAAAATGTAATAATTTTGGTTTATCATTTTGTTCCTAGATTAGGTAATGAAGTAGCAGACACTCTCGCTAAGTTTGCTAAAACTTTAAACTCTGTAATGAATTGGGATAATATCCCTCCATCTTGTATCCTTAAAAATCTGACAGTAGATAAATCAAATATAGGGAGACAATCACAACTCTCTATATTAGATGACTCTACTTGGATATCTTAGCACCTCTCTTGGAGGGCTAGTCTTTTCAATGAATTACCTTACTTTCAAAAAAAAAAAAAAAATTTAATTTAATGCGTTGTGTTCTTTATTTTTATTTTTTTTAAAGCATAATATATATAAAAAAAAAACTACTACGGGGTTATTACATAAGGGTATAAGATACCCAAGATTCATCAATTACAACATCATGTTAGAGCAAAATGTAGATAACAGTCTTCTTATCGGAGTTGCATCGGAGGCGGATGTTGAAGTCGAAGTCGATAGTCAAAAGGCCTTCGGTCAATGCTTTCCACAAGAAAAGTTGTATTTTTGATGGACACGACAGTGTCCATAGGAACTCAGTTGATGGTAAGCGGATGAAGGTGCTAATCAGGCATTTGCATCCATATGTTGAGTACTGCCCGAATGCTATCTGTCTATCTTTTGTTTTTTGGCTTGATCCATATCTCCTAGATGAGGATGTAGCTCTAATTGTTATGTTCTTTATTGTTGATCAGGATAAATTATTAATTATTATTAATTTTCAAAAAGGAACTGACTTTTTTGTTTTGTTTTTTAAATTACTGATCCCATGATTCACATTTTTTTTTTTTTTTCTTTTTATGCAGAGAAGAATACTACTACAATATTGCTCTGTTGCTCTAGCACTAAACCTTGGAGGATGACTGATCCAAATTTTCGAGATTTTAAACACTTGCCTTGCTAATCTGTTGCTTATTAAGGTTACTGCGTTTAAAGCTGTCTGACCTTCAACTTTCATTCTTTGAAATTTCAGTTATCAGGCCTGTCATTAGGTGTATTTTCATTTATTTTATTTTTGTTATCTTCTTTAGCTGTCAGTAACTTAGCTTAGAAATAAGAATTCGGAGATGACCAGAGTAATTGCCAGAAGCTGGCAGTTCAATGTTCATAAGTGGTATTTGTAATCTAATGAACATACTCCTACAATTTTTACTTAATAATAGTTTCGTACAGTAGAAGATTATATCTTTTTTTTTATGATAAAGGTTAATATATTAATTAAGTAAGATAGTACAATAATTCTACAATTTTATTTTTGTCAAAAACATTTTCTGACTGAATTCTCTGTTGAATATGTTTCGATAAATGTTGAATTTTTCTAATTCTTGCTTCCTTTGCTACTGAATCTGCTGCTAAATTGTGATCTATGTTGATGAATGTTATCTTGGCTTGTGGAAGGTTGTCTAGCAGGGAATGGATGTGTCCAATAGTGTTTTCCGCCGCCCAGTCAGTTATTGTATCTTTTTTGTTGATGTAGTCTAATAGGACTTTACAATCTGTGGCGATGTAGACGGTGGAGAGGATATTATCCTTTAACCAATTTAGGGCCTTCAAAACTGATTTTGAGTTTGCGTGTAAAGCCGAGGAAGCCCAGTCTGAACCTACAAAAATATGCATGAAAGATTCTTGTTCTACCGAGTAAAGGAGGAATGCGTAACCCATGGACATGTTTTTTTTTTTTTAATTAAAAGAGGCTTCTGTAAAAATTATCCAATCTGAAGTGAAATTGCTCCACCTATGGATCGATGTTTTCTATTCTTATGATTCTTTCTGAGGTTTCTCCTTATTGATCGGTTGAGCTTGTAGGAAATTCCTAATTGTTTGAATTAAAACATAAGGATCTGGTTTAGTATTCCTAAATATTACTTCACATCTATGCTTCCACAGGAACCAGGCAACTTTAGCGATTTTTTCACATTGCGTTGAGAAATTAGTGCTAGATTTCCATGTATCAACCCATGTGACAATAGAATCTGTTTGGATTTGCGCAATGACTATGTTTAGATCGCAACCAAACCAAATTGCTCTAGTGAAAGGACAATATCTGAAAAGATGGTCTTCTGTTTCCGCCTCTTGAGAATTACAAAGTTGGCACTCTGAGGATATTTCTGTACTGTGCACTGCTAATCTGCTATTTGTTGGTAAAGCTTTTTGAATCAACTTCCAAATAAAAAGCTGATACCTAGGTATTGTTTTCAACTTCCAAATATTTTTCCAAGGAAAATTGATAATTTCTTCTTCCTTGTTACTCTGATTGATCAGATAGTTGTAGATATTTTTTGCTGAAAAAATTCCGGAAGTATGGTGTGCCCATCTGATTCTGTCATTATTTTCCTTATTAGGGGTAATTGCTAGAATTTTTTGTTTAATGTTCGTGGTAATGTATTCATCTAGTTTTCCTATATCCCAATCACCTTCAGAGGTTAGAAGTTCATGAACCTTTTTCGGAATCGGTTCTATCTTATCAACTGGGTGACCTTGTTAGGCAGCCATTTGTCTTCCCAAATTCTGGTATTTTCCCCATTTTTCACTTGCCAGATGTAGTTCCCTTTTAGAATATTAAGACCCTTTTGAATGCTTGTCCAAATCCACGATAGTTCCTAATTTCTTGTTGGTTCAAAAGGGTTCGCTCCCTGGAAATATTTCGCTTCTAGCAATTTTACCCATAATTGATCTTTTTCTATCATCACTCTGCTAGCTAGTTTTGTTCGCAAGGCTATGTTGAAATCACGGGGATTCTTTATTCCTAAACCACATTGGCATTTTGGTTTGCACGTGCCTTTCCACGCCTTTATATATCTACCTCTTGCCTTTGATTTATCCTTATTCCACCAAAAGTCTCTCTGAATTTTGTCCAGTTTCTCTAAAGTATCTTTTGGAAGCGCAAGCATATGCATTTGATAAGTTGGGTAGGATTGGAGAATTGATTGAATTAGAACTTTCCTATCCGCTAGCGAGAGTAGTTTTGATTTCCACCCTTGTAGCGTGTTGTATTACCTTTTCAATAGTGGTTCAAAATTTTCTTTTCTATTTTTGTCGAAAAATAGAAGTGTCCAAGATACCTATCCTGTTTTGTCAACAATGAGACTTTTAGGATTTTTGCTAATTTTTGTGTGTGTTTCAGATGAATTTTTGGGCTAAAGTAGATCACTACACCAAATTCCCAGATTAAATAACCAATTAAATAACTGACTTTGTGCCGTTATGAATTTCATTACAAATGGCATATCTGAAAAATTTGTAACAGGCTATGGCCGTTATGAATTTTTGAAAATTTCGTAACAGAGGCACTACAAAAACAGTTGCTATTAGTGAGGTTTTTTTTTAGGGGAGTCACAAATAGTGACTATTTGTGAGGGTGTGTTGACCAACCGTAGGAAATACTAGGATTAGTCAAATGAGTAGTTTTCTTCTGTCGGTTTCGCGATTCCGACAATGTAAATCATTTTCCGGCAGATTAATGGCTAGGGATTTTAAGCCATCACAAATACTTTGAGAATTGGCTCCAATTTTTTGGCTTCTCCCGCGTGTATTTTGACCAAAATTTCACTAAAAGTTTTTTTTTTTTTTAAAAAAAGAAAAATCCTTTTTCTATTCTTTTTTCACAACTTTATTTGCTGAACTCAAACAGATCTGGTTTTCACCTTTATCTTTTCCCATTTTTTTCTTCGCTGAAGAACCCATATTTTCAGTGGAAAAACCGAGGTTTGCTCTGCCGAAGAAGCCGAGGTTTGCTCTCTCCACTTCTATGTTACCATCTCGTTTAATTCGTCTCTGTTATTATTCTCTTATGTCTCTTTTCTGTTCTCGTTCATCTCTAAATTCGTTGTTGCTTTCTTTTGCAGAAAAAAGAAGAAGTTTTAAGGAACTAACTGTTAAGGTGAAAGTTGAGAGATTTATAGGAGTCTGTTAAGTGAATCCGTTAATGGATTTTTCTTATTTGCTAAATTTTAAATTTAATTTTAATTGTTCGTTCTCTTTTTGCAGGAACTAATTGAGGAACCAGGAGTCTTAAGGTAAAAATTAGAATCTTAAAAGAAGATTTCACTTTTTTAATTTCTAGTTTTTTTTTTCTTTCTTTGTTACTTTTAATTTCTTGTTTCTTTATTATGCAGGATCTAAAGGAGGAAGCTTAAAGACCTACCAGAGTGTTTTAAGGTGAAGATTTTGATTGAGAAGAAATTTTATTTGATGTATTTTTTGTAGTTTCAAGTAATGTATTTTTTGTTTGATTTTTGTAGATTTTGGAACTACAAATGCATTGGTGGGATGTCTAACAAGTCATTCAAAGATATGCTTCAACTTATGAGAGAGTCATTTCCAGAAGGGTGCACTTTTCCGGAAAACTTCACACAATGTAAGAATATACTATCACAATTGGGATTGTCCTACACCAAAATTAATGCGTGTCCCAATGATTGTATGTTGTACTACAAGGAGACGGCTGATTTTGATTCTTGTACCGTGTGTAAAGCTTCTCGTTATAAAGATGGAAGATTGAAAACTTCGGCCAAGATACTTCATTAATTTCCTTTGAAACCTCGGCTACAACGATTATACATGTGTTCTAAGACTGCAAAAGATATGAGATGGCATGACGAAGAGCGTACAAGAGATGGGGTATTGAGATATCCAGCTGATTCTGAAGCTTAGAGGGTTTTTGATGAGATGAATCCAACTTTTGCAGCAGATTCTAGGAATATCATACTAGGATTATCTACGGATGGCTTCAGTCCATATAGCTCAATGATAAATCCGCATAGCACATGGCCTGTGGTTCTTTTGCCATATAACTTACCACCATGGTTATGCATGAAATAACCTAACATGATATTGTCTCTGCTTATACCAGGCCCTCATAGTCCGGGTAATGATATTCTAGCATGTCGAATATGATCTCTCATAGTCTAGATTTGTATTCATGTATATCGGAATTGACAGTTAGTACAAAACGACAATTACTTAAGAAATTCTAGCATGTTGAATATGAATGTTGTTTTTCATGTAAAACTGATGTTCAGATTTTGAATCGAGTATAGTAGTATGAATAACCTTTACACTGTCCTGTAGAGAAGAACTGGCACAAAAGAGTGTTTTCTTTCATGGGAATTTCAGTATGTACTTGTTTCCTTTATGTTTAGAGCTACCGTTGGCAGTAATGGTAATAGGTCTTGAATGACGTTTCGGTATGGTGGTAGTGAGTGGGTAATAGTAAGGTACCAAATATTTAAACTCATTATCTTATTTGTCATATATGTAACGACATCGACGTATATTTGAGACCGTTAATAGATGAGCTCAAGGAGTTATGGGAGGAAGGGTTAGATACATATGATTCCTCAAGAAATAAAATGTTCAATATGCGTGCGGGATTACTATGGACTATAAGTGATTATCCTGGACTTGCAATGCTCTCAGGATGGAGTAATAAAGGAAAATTGGCATGTTCAACGTGTCTTGAAGAAACTCGGCACCAATGGTTGAAGAATGGAAGAAAAACTATCTACATGGACCCATCACGATTCTTACCAATGAGTCATAGGTAATAATATTTATATTTCTTGAATACTTTTATGTGTCAGTCAGTCTCAGTCTATATGGGCCAGTTTCAAATTTATATGTGTTCCTATCCATATGTTGTTGTGTATGTTTTTGTGTTTTTGTTTTTTGAAATTTTGAGAGTATGTGTGGTCTGTGTAATTGAGAGTTGATTGTCCATTTGTTATCATAGGTACCGTACCACACTTAAGAAAGATTTTGATGGGAAAGTAGAACTTAGCCCACCTCCAAACCCATTGTTAGGGACAAATATCTTGAGCTTGTTGAAAGACATTCCACACACATTTGGAAAACAGTTTGAGGATATTTTGGGGGGAGATCGTCCGCGTAAAAGAAAAGTACGAGGATCAAGTAGAGATTTAAGTAACATGCCTAGCAATTGGAAGAAGTTGAGTATTTTTTATGAAATGCCTTACTGAGAAAATAATATTCTCAAACACAACATAGATGTGATGCATACAGAAAAAAAATGTCTGTGATAGTGTTCTGGGTACAATACTGGATATTCCTGGAAAAATTAAGGATGGTCTTAAAGCGAGATTTGATCTGCAACTCCTGAAGATTAGACCTCGGACTTCATCCTCAACTTCTATCAAATGGGAAATACTTCTTACCAGGGGCATGTTATTTCATGGATAACGCAAGAAAGAAGATGTTCCTTAATGTCTTGAAGAATTTGAAGACTCCTGATGGTTACTCAGCATACGTTGCAAGATGTGTAAATGTCCAACAACGTAAAATTTTTGGACTAAAAGGTCATGATTCACATGTGCTCATGCAGAAGTTGCTCCCTTTGGCATTTCGAAAGACGCTTCCGTCTAGGGTCAATAAAGTGCTAATGGAGTTGAGTTCTTTTTTCCGTGAACTATGCTCGAAGGTGTCACGCCCTGAAGATTTTGCGGAGTTAGAGAAACGCATCGTAATCATTGTATGCGAGTTGGAACGAATCTTTCCACATGCCTTCTTTGACATTATGGTTCACTTGCCTATCCATCTGGCGACAGAAGCACGTTTAGGAGGACCTGTGCAGTATCGATGGATGTACCCTATTGAACGGTATACATTTTAAACTTCTCTTCGCGTTTATTTTTTCTTATTATTTTTGTTCAGCGGTGTAGTTTTGTGAATTTTAACGTTTTTTGGGGTTAACTGTAGCTTTATTCCTTGTTCTGCCTGATGTTTACGTACTTAGTTTTTTTTTTTTTTTTGCAGGTATTTGTACACTTTGAAGAAATATGTAAGGAATAAATATCATCCAGAGGGATCTATTGCTGAGGGGTATTTGGCTGATGAATGTGTTACATTCTTGTCGAGGTACCTCAAAGATATTGAGTCAAGAACCAACAGACCACCTAGATACGTAGATGATACACCCATTGGGAAAGCGAAGAGATTTCCTTTAACTTACGAACAACAGAAGAAGATGCATGACTATATGTTGTCTAATGATGATGATGTAGCTCCGTACATAGCATAAGAAATATTCTATTTACCCTTTGTGATATATTAATTCATTTACATTTATTTACATTTTTTCGGCGACACCATTTAATTTGTTCTGATTGATTATCTTTTTTTTTAGGCAACACAAAACTACACTGGCTATGTTGCACCCAAGAATGAGTGATCTTGAACGGCTGCGAAAGCACAAACTTGAGTTTGATGATTGGTTTAAAAATCACATTAGTTGCTTACTCGATCTAAACTGAGAATTACCGAAGGATTGGATTTGGTTGCTGAAGGTCCATTTTCAACTGCAAGACAATTCACCGGCTATACAACACATGGATATAATTTCAAAGTTATAAGTAAAGAAAATGGAGCAAAGACACAGAACAATGGTGTGGTAGTCGATTCAACAACACCTTCCTTTAGGAATGGAGAAGCTCAGAACACAAGCAATGATACAGAGCGCACATATTATGGAATACTTACAAATATAATTGAGCTGACATATAGACAACTTAGGGTTTGAAGACTGATAACTTAGGGTTTGCGCTTGTGAACTTTAACCATCTCTTGGGGACGTAAAGGGAGGAGCCTTATGTGTTCGCCTCTCAATGCAAACAAGTTTTTTTACGCCGAAGACCCTATAAAACCTGAATGGGATGTTGTGCTTAGGACTAAGCCTAGGGATATTTTTGACATGGGTGATGATAGTCCTGATCAGCTACTGGATAATTTTCCAGTAGGAAATGTAGTGAACAATGAAGAGGATGACAGTATTGGTCTTATAGATGATGGGAATGGGGTGGTTGTTGATGCTCCAACAAGAACTGGCAGTCGAAAAATATGTGTTGAAGAAGAGGAAGAAGAAGCAGAAGAGGAAGAGGAAGAAGTAGAAGTAGAAGAAGACGCCGACAAAGAAGTAGAGTCAGAAGAAGAGGAATATGTGGATGGGTTTTCAGGAGATGATAGTGATGGTCCTGATGTTGAGTTTTATAGTGGATCAGATGATGATTGTTAAACATATATGCTTGCATTCCTTTTTAGATTCTACTTTTAATGTATTCTTCTTAATATAATAGTTGAATAGATTGTTCTTTTGAAATTGTCTCTTTTCAAGTTTTGCTTACTTTTTAGCGATAAATCTCTAATATTCAGTTTAAGTATAAGTGTCAATTCGATATATGTTTACTAACATCATTGTAACTCTGATTGTAGGATGGGTCGAGGTCCGGCGAAAATGAAGTTCTTGCAAAACCTACTAGCAAATCAGAGAATTCAAGTTGAAGTGGATATGGGTCACTTGTGCCCTGTGAGGGAAATGGTAATTACCTAACCAAATATATCAGTCATCCAGCGAAAGATGGAAACAAACTACTGTTGACAGTAGGAGATTGGAAATACATGTCGTCGGTTTTAATTTAGAATGTGATACTTGAAATAAAGGTATGTTACTGAATCCGTATTGAATATATTGATTTTCTCAAATTCTGCAATATTTTTAATCTTTTGTGGTTGTATAATTGTCAGCAAATATTTGCGTACCCAGAAGTGTTGGAGCACTGGGTTCTTACCAAGGTAAATGATAGGTGGAAGGATCACAAATTTCATGTTAAAAAGGATGCGTATAAAAAATGGAAATATGTGGAAGAACGACTTGCACATCCACCAGATAATGTTGTTGAGAGCCAGTGGAGGATACTCGTTGAGGTTTGGGAAAAGGATGTGAAGAAAAAAGTAAGTGTCAATATTCTTTATTTCTTTTCTATTTTGTTATGGGTTTTGCTTTTGATATTACAGATGGTCTCTATTCAAGAAAACTTTGTTGTGTCTGAATTCAATAGATTGACAGATTGCGTTTTGAAGATCCATAGCAGCTGATCCTCTTCAAATGATTGTATACTTGGTCATTTAGGCTAGATTCAATTTACGTTTTTATTTTTCATGCAATGTATTTTTTTTCTTTTTCGATTTTGAGATCCTAAAAATTACTGGATTTTATTGAGTTACGCGTTGAAGTCATTAAGCAGTTCTAACACTATAATCTTATATGTTACTGGTCTAGGAAATATGCGCTGTGAACAAAGAAAACAGGAAGAAACAAAACTTTCACCATAATACTGGCTCTAAACCACATGCAAAATTTGCATTGTTAGTAATATTATGGCATATGTTTTACTACGCAGCAAAGGCAAGTTCATTTCTTGATCTTTTTTGAAGATGATTTTCATATGTTGTGCTAGCTAGAAGGCGCATGCAGGCAGAGCGATCTGCAGCCAATATTATGGCACAGGAAATCTCTGTTTGATTCTTGATAAGTGGAAAAGATTTCTTAATCCATCATTTTATTCTAGCCATTGTATAACTTTTTGTTCCAGCTTTAATATGCATTATTCTCAGTATTGGTATTTTGCAGACTATGGTCACCTGACTTGTCTGTCCAAATTGATTTTCTTGTAACACATTCTATCCCCCATGATTAAACTTTGTTGATTTAGGAAAATCTTACCAAACAATCATGTTCATGCCTGTGACTGTGTTTACTAATTAACCAGAGGATGTTGTTTTACGCTTGAATACTTTTTTTTTAATAGGTGGGGCGAGAAACTAGTACTAAAGTCCCCAAATGTCACGAGGTTTTTGATGTTACCCATACTAAAAAAAAAAAAAATTGAGGACCCAGATGAAGTATTGATGGAACCTAAAGTGGCTGCAGAACTTGTACGTCTTATAGTTTTATTATTAATCAATTTTGAATTTGTTTACATATATATGATTATTCAAGCATTTGACCATGAAATCCGTTTGTTTCTGTAGAAGGCAATAAAGGAAGTAGAGATCCAAGCTAGCTAACCAGGTTCTATGATTGTGCTACAAGGACGACATGATGCATTTGCAGAAGTGCAAGGACAAGATAAAGGGGGTCGTGTTCGTTGTCTAGGCAGTGGTATAAAACCACAGAAATATTAGGATGAAGGGTCATCAACCAAGCCTACCACTGAACCAAATGAAGAAATTTTGAACCTTAGACAACAAATGGAGAATACTCTTGCAGAACTTCAAGCAGCAACGTAACGGATTGATGGCATAGAGGCACTTCTTTTTGCGCATGATGAGCCTGGAACTAGCAACACAGCTTATCAGGCATCCTTGGATAGGATTGAAGAGCTGGAGGCAGAATTGAGGTAATTGAGTTACTTTATTAAGTTATTTCCTTCTTAAAACCTTGAACCTGGGATGAAATTTTCTGCAATGATAATGATTGAAATGGTTTGTATGTTACAGGACATACAAGATCGTTACCCCATCGATCGACGGGAGATGGGAACAATCCATGAATGGAAGGTGTTGGTGAATGGATGGGTAACCGATACATAAGTGCTCGTTTTTTTGAATATAAGGGAATATTTTTTTTTGTTTTCATGCCATATGGATGGGTGACTGATATGTAGGTGCTCCTTTTGAATATAAGGGAATTGGATGATTTTTTTTTTTATTTTCATAGCATCAGTTGTATTCGCAGTTTCTTATGTAAGTTTACACAGGTGTACTTCTGATGTTTCTAAAACAGTAAAATGCTTACGTTTAAGTTTCAAAGCTTTGTAAGACTTTGTTATATATGAATACAAGTTCAATGGAGAACATTATATAAAAATTTGTTATGTATGAATGCAAGTTTCTATTTAAGATTTATGTTCTAAAAAAATCTAAAAACTGAGAATTCTTCCACCCTAAAATCCAGCTCCGGTGACCGGTTGACGTTGACGGACGGCGATCAGAAAATATTAGTGAGGTTCTGCAAACCGTCACAAATACAAAACCGGACTTGGCAGTCGTTGCCGGAAAATTTTTAGCCGGCGGTGGTAGCAGAGTTGGTGACGGCCACACAACCGTCACAGATAGAAAATGTATTGGTGACGGTTGACCAAACACCACAAAAAGTGAAAAACCGTCACCAATAACATTTGTGACGCCACTAGTCTAGATGTTTGGTCGTCCGTCACAAATGTGTATTTGTGACGGTGTATTTGCTTTTTGTGACGGTTTTTTCGTATTTGTGACGGTTTATAACCCTCACTAATAGCACCTGTTTTTGTACTGAGGCTAGCTGTTACGAATTTTTTTATAGGCGTGCCAGCCACACGCTTCGTCACACCTGAGTCGTAACACCTGGAGCTTGTACGTGTGCCATTCACACGTGTACCATTTTGTTTCCACCCAAACTGAAAAACATTAGAGGATATTTCGTCCCGTGCGTGTGCGATTCACATGCGTAATATGGGTATACCCTAATGAAAGCAGATCGAAAATTTTATTTTCAGTTCTTTTTTTTTTGTCTCCTGCTCTCTTCTCTCATCCGATGAAACCAGATGAGTTTCTGCTCTCAGCCTCTCGTCACTTTCTCTCAGCCGATGAACCAGATCGAGTTTGATGAATCAATTTCGATTCAGTTTGTTCATCATTTATAATAGGATTTTTAGGGCTTCATAAATAGTTTTAGGGTTTCAGTCTGTATTATGATTCATTGATTTTAGTTTGTTCGTCGGAGTTCGAACTTGAAAGAACCGATCTTCACTCTCAGCTAATCGTGTGAAAGCATCTGTTCTACTTTGTTTGATTTAGGTATTTTTTGGTTTTGATTTCGATTTATTTTCAGCTAGATTTAGATTTTCATTTTAGGGTTTCAAAATGATAATTGGTTTAGGGTTTCTTGTTCAATCAATTATGAGATTTGGGTTTCTGATTTAGGGCATTTTATTCAGATTTC
This sequence comes from Papaver armeniacum, assembly GCA_023531295.1. Classification (NCBI taxonomy): domain Eukaryota; kingdom Viridiplantae; phylum Streptophyta; class Magnoliopsida; order Ranunculales; family Papaveraceae; genus Papaver; species Papaver armeniacum. The sequence continues at coordinate 21,023 of JAJJWW010003717.1, read as the reverse complement.
TTTTCAGATGCAGATGGGGATTAAGTTAATTGATAAGTTGACTGAGAAGCTACAAGGGGTTGGAATTGCGGCTGGTAGTGCTGATGGTGCTGTTCTAACTACTTCTAAGGTAATTTTGATGTTTTTTTGTTTGTTTTTGTGATTGATTGGAAAGTTAGGGTTTTTGAGTTTGAGGTTGTACTTTGCTGCAATGAACTATAGTTGAAGGAGATACTGATATAATTGTTATTGGTAGTTGAAGCTAGAATGTTTGATCTAATGGGTTGTCATGGTTGTTTGCAGTTCAGGTTAATAAGTAGAGGGAGTGGTCAGTTTTGTGTAATATGTGTACTTATCCCGCTGATCATGAACATGTATACTTCGCAATGCTACTGATTTTTTGGGATATAATTCGAGTTTACACTATTAGCTAATTCCTAAACGATAGTCCTAATTAACAAGGGGGAAAAAGGCTTATCTTTGATTCACCTTGTTACATATTCATGGCATTTTAAGCTAAATGCTATTTTACTTTCTCAGTTCTATGTTACTTTCAGATTCTTTCTTTTTACTTAGACATTTTTTGTTGTTTCAGTTTTGATTGTTGATGTTAAGTGTAAACAAATGTTCATACCTATGTGAGTCTTTGAATCCATTTTTACATTTTTCCTAGTGATTGAAATGTTTGATTCTTGCGTTCATTTTATTCAGACTTATAATTTAGTACATTGTTATTTGGTGAAACCTAAAACCTAAAATTTATTTTTGAAGGAAGACGAAGGGAGTTGATTACATCCTCTTTACTTTATCTTGTTGGAGCTTTAGTAACAGTAGTTTCACCAAACTTTGCGATTTTGGTGATTGGACGCATAATATATGGTATGGGAATTGGACTGGTGAGTAACTATCCTATTTCTCTCAAACCTTTTTTTTTGTGCACATCGTCTTGATCTGTGATGTCTCCAAGTGCACATACACAATAAGGACAAAGTGATTAACTGCGTTAGAAAAATCTTACCGTAGTTCTCTAGGTCCAAGATAATGCGTGTTGCATTGTTGCACAGTTTCTGTAGTAAACTTGTTTCTTGCCAGAGTTTTTGACGTCCTACAATGCTTTTTTAAGCAATGCATCAATGTACATTGTTGAGACTGCACCAAGTCAGTTACGAGGACGACTGATTTCTCTGAAAGAGCTCTTTATAGTTCTAGGAATGCTTATAAGTTCTTCACATCTCTATCTTTGTTGTTTATTATTGTGGAAGTGTTAGTTACAAAATTCATTATAAGGTAGTCAATGAGTAGTTACTATGTCTGATTTAATACCCCACCCGAACTTCTACATCAATTTGTTTATGTAATAAAACTCTGAACTTGTAAATAATGGGTTTTATCTCTCTTGCAGTTAGGTTATACAGTTGGCGGTCTAGAAATTGATATAGTTGAAGGATGGCGTTATGTGTATGCTACTAGTATTCCTGTATCTTTGCTTATGGGAGTTGGAGTGTGGTGGTTGCCCCCATCACGACGATGGTTAATATGGGCCATAGAAGGAAAGGGAAATACCAAGGAGGCAAGAAAAACTGCAATATGCTATTCGTGCCGGATAATGGGTGGAGATATTGGTGATTCAGCTCCAAAACAAGTATACGAAATGCTTGAAAGCACTTACTATTGGTGTTGGATTGGTTTTGTTCCAGCAGGCTATCATCATTAACCCAATGATCTATAATTTTAAATGCCTAATTATTTTTATAATATATATGCGTGTATGATTCTCACATGGCAGATCACAGGGCAACCAAATATGTTATATTAAGCTGCAACAATTCTTAAGGTAAATTAGTATTATGCGTGTGACTTTGTATTGTTACTTAATTACTTTTTTTTTGGTTTTTTCATTTGATTGGTGATAGTGAAGAATTTGATTGAAAATAGTCAATTAGAAAGAAAAAAAAAAGTGTCATTGGCTAAGAATCATAGAGTTTTATCCTTTTCTGGGTATTAAGCTTATCTGTTATTTGATTGAGTAGGCTGGGCTTGCGAAACTGGTAGGCTAAGAAGAGATACCTACAATTACACTGCAAGTGCACAGTGCCTTATTGTGTATAGTGAAAATACAGGTCGAACTACAGAGACAAGGGCGATGTAGAGTTGATTCTAAGGTCTTTCGATACTGATTTGAACAAGAAATAACAACAGGGAGTTTGTGTGTTGAAACGACAAGGTGCTGGCAAAGATCAAACTAGGAAATTGAAATAAAAATATGGATGTGGAAATACAAACAGGAATACATAAAGAAAGGATTTAAACACACAAGTAAAGTGCACTGGGACAATTGAATCCACCACTTAACCCCTACTAGAAAATCCAGTTGTCGACAAGGTTCATTTTCCCTTTTGGAGAACAGTGATAAAGATACGAGTCTCTCGCTTATTCAATAAGGAATCCGTTCACAATATATATGGTTCAACATCAACTAGAAGTATCAATTCTAGCATTAGTTGTCTTTTGACAGCACAACTAATCACAGATTAGAATAGATCATGTAAGCACAGTTTGAAGCTACAAAATATAATTACTCTAACAACTTAGGATGCCTGACATACTAAGTGAAAGTTATAAATGGCAGCTCTAGGTTGAAACCATTCTTACTCAATGAAACACAGCAGGAACAATGTCGAAAACATGAATAACCTGACAGTAAATCAAGGGCTTCATCTATGCCCTAGCTAAGAAACATAACTATTATGAAACCAGAAAGCATATGAAGTTATGAAATTGATAAATTCATAGACCCAATCACTTCTTTATTCAACTGAAATCTACTAAGTCACAAACACAAACCAGAGATGGAAACGAGGACTGAGAACTGATTTCTACTCCTCACTCCCTCTATATCCTTACACAACATAACAACCCCTATTTATACATAGATTTCTCCCCAATTATTAATCCCTATTCTCAACAGAAACATTATAATATTTGGGGATTTCGTTTCTCGAAACTCACCACTTTGCAAGACTCTTCCTTCATCTACCGCCACTGCACTTATCCTCATCCATTTGACTGATGTTGGTGATGTAGAGGTCTGAAAATTCAGACTTAGATTTCATGCCCGACCTTATCTTTGAATAACCCAATTTGTGAATAAACTTAATTATAAACAGCTACCCTAATTCCGTCGATTGCGCGCTGATGTTGATGATGTTTGTAGAAAATCAAATCCCTAGGTTATCTTATGAGTCAAAGCCTAGGGTTATGACTGAATGGTAATAGAAAAGGTAAGCCACTAGTCTTCACAAGGTAAAAGTGGTGATAGAGGCATGGGTGATAAGTTGATGACAGATTGATTTGATATGTTGGAAAAAAGATGGGAGACAAAGAAGATAAGTCGACTTAAATGGGAGAAGAAGAAGTTTCTTTTTCTTGTGTTCAAGAACGGGTTTGGGAAAGGTGATAGAATCGGATACTCAGGTGTGAAGCATGAAGACATTGCTTTGGTATTCAATATGGACCTTGGGCTTGATTTCATTTCCATGTATTTTAGTTCTCAACTTCGGCCCACTGATTTATTTCGTCTTCTTGAACTTTTTTTTCACTACTGGTTCCATTCACTTCATAGATCTGATCGCACCCCGACTGCCTTCTCCATTACATCAGCTTAAATCCGACTTGACATCTAGCTCGACAAGGCATGGCGGCTCGGATCCACTTTGTGCGGATCCCATGTTTACTCAATTGTTTCATCCCCTAGCATTACAAAACAAGAAGTCAGGGACAATTACCACAAATTTTACTCGCAGACGAACAAGTGATATAAAATACATGAATTGGCACAAATATTAGCGATTAGTGCAATAAGATACCATAAACACCTACAAAATGATAATTATACATGCAATATTAGTTGCCTATCAAATACCCCCAAACCTTCCTTTTGCTCGTCCTCGAGTAAAACACAAAACCAAAAGAAAAGTCTACCTACGCCATCAAGCGCATGACAAAATATACCCAAAAAGTTCTTAGGACAAAATATAAGCTCATATTCCATGAAATGTGATCTATGCAATTCATTTTTAGCTCACAACAAATGGATATGTCTATCTAGCTTTCAAAGACACGATTCTAGCACTGAAAAAACTAAAGAATGTGATAAGAGTGTAAAGTATATCTACACATGTTTATAGAATGACCGAAGTTATGATCGCGAATCGCTAAGAGATAGTTTTTAGGCTAAGAACTGAGTTCAAAGCCAAGCTAGCTGTCCGACTTTACGAGAATTTTTCACCTAAGAGTTGGTGATATTTCAGCTTACCCGCGTTGTACATCGATGGCTACACCCTCCATCGCTTTATTACACAACTATTTACAACACATAACAGAACAAAGACATTGACTACTCTCATTTGAAGCAAGAGAGACACTTTAACATTTTTACTGAAATAGAACACAATAACAAACAATGAGAGCTCTTTTTTTTTTAATTTTTTTAAACTGAATTTTTTTTTTATAACTGAATTTTCATCTGACTTTGCAATAATAAGAGATACAAACACAACATGACACAACTTTACTCAAAAGCTCAAAAATACATTACATGACACTTTTAGCAAGAGAGGCGGCCCTTTCGATGCAATCTTGGTCAAATTCAATGGTTGCTTTTCTTAACTTATCCTCCACCTTCTATCCCAGCCAACCAAATAACAAGCTAGTCAAGTCTCATTCAGTATTCTAGATGATTGGGAGCCTACTTAAATGATAAAACACCTGCCCGAGGCCATACATGCATTGGTAGATCGTGCATGTGCAAGTTTCTTATCAACATGTGAATTGTGCTAGAATCAGGGGTGCCTCATCATCTAGACTAAGAATCCTAAGATTTTATATCATGCACAGGTATCACAGATCAAGGTAAATGAGCTCCATTTTTCAGTTTTCATTTTTCTTTATAAGATATTAACCATTCACAAGATTCAAACATACCAAATTGTTACAAATTAAGTTCATGTGATATCTACTTGTACCCCTAAACCTATGTTAAACAGTGTCCTCAATGTTTATAAGGATTCACAAATTATAACATGCCATGAAGTTCATGAAGATAAAGAAAGGTTAGAGAGTACCAGATCCAAAAAGTGTTGCCAAACTAGAGACAATAGAGTATGTCCAAAGCAAACAGCAGGGTAAAAGTCACAACAACAAATATTATATACATCAAAAGCTAATCTAGCAAACTGAAACCAAAAGAAAACAAAGGGTAGAAATGGAATTCTAAACCTGGTATGTACAAGGGTTGAACCATTTCAGTCCACATAGATGGGATCTGCAAGTTCAGTTGTTTCAATTTGGTGGAATTGGTTCAAGAGCGACTGATCTCTGCCCATTGACCTTGAAGACGTTATTAGTTGCTACATCTTCTAGTTCTACAACTCCATGAGGGAATATTGTTCGCACCAAGAACGGGCCTGTCCATCTAGAACGCAATTTACCTGGAAAAAGATGCAAGCGAGAGTTGTACAATAAGACTTTCTGACTAGGTGTGAAAGACTTGCGCAAAATGCGCTTGTCATGAAACACTTTCATTCGATTTTTGTACAACTTAGAACTATTGTAAGCATCATTTCTCATCTCTTCCAATTCATTGAGTTGGAGTTTCTGTTGAGTACCTGCCTTATTAAGAGAAAAGTTAAGTTTATTTATAGCCAAATATGCACGATATTCTAATTCAACAAGTAAATGACAATGCTTGCCGTACACAAGTCTGTAAGGAGACATGCCAATAGGAGTTTTATATATTGTTCGATAGGCCCATAAAGCATCATTCAATCTCAAAGACAAATCTTTTCTAGATGGGTTAACCGTCTTTTCAAGAATATTCTTAATCTCCCTATTAGAAACCTCTACTTGGCCACTGGTCTGTGGATGGTACAGGGTTGCGACTTTATGAGTTATGCCATACTTGCGAACTAATGATTCAAAAGACCTATTGCAAAAGTGTGAACCATCGTCACTGATTATAGCTCTAGGATGCCAAAACGAGAAAATATGTTTTTTTTTTTTTTAAGAACGAAAGTACCACCTTGTGATCATTTTTTTTTGGTTGCGATTTCTTCTACCCACTTAGAAACATAATCAACTGCGACAAGGATATACAATTTTCCTTCAGAATTAGGAAATGGTCCCATGAAGTCAATTCCCCACACATCAAATAGTTCAACAATCAAAATAGGTGCAATGGCATCATGTTTCTTTTGGAAATACTTCTAGTTTAAAACAACGTTCACAAGCAATACAATAAGCATGTCGAGTCTTTGAATAAAGATGGCCAAAAAAACCCACTCTGCAAGACTTTTGCAGCAGTCTTCTTGGCACTGAAATGGCCTCCACATGCTTGGTCATGACAAAAAGATATCACATCTTTCTTTCCACTGTTGGGGACACATTTCCTAATGATTTGGTCTGGGCAGTACTTAAATAGGTACGGGTCATCCCAAAAGAAGTATTTAACTTCAGCCAAGAACTTAGAACGGTCTTGCCTTGACCAATGCGAAGGCATTCTTCCCGTAACAAGGTAGTTCACAATGTCAGCAAACCAAGGAAACTCAGACACAAGCATTAATTGTTTATCAGGAAATGACTCTCTGATATGCACGGATTCATCACTAGAATCAACATTTAATCTTGACAAGTGATCAACAACCACATTTTCAGAACCTTTCTTATCTCGAATTTCGAGATCGAATTCCTGCAATAACAATATCCATCGGATGAGACGCGCTTTAGCATCCTTCTTAGAAAGAAGGAATTTCAGAGCAGCATGATCAGTGTACATGATGACCTTAGACCCTATCAAGTATGACCTTAATTTGTCCAATGCAAAAACAACAACAAGCAATTCCTTCTCAGTAGTTGAGTAGTTAAGTTGAGCATCATTAAGAGTCTTGCTAGCATAGTATATCACATATGGAAGTTTATTGACGCGCTGTCTTAAAACATCACCAACAGCAAAATCAGACGCGTCACACATGATTTCAAATGGAAATTTCCAGTCAGGTGGTCGGACTATAGGGGCTGAAATTAGAAGAGTTTTTAGTTCTTCCCATGCACGCACACAAGCATCATCAAATACAAAAGCAACATCTTTACCAAGTAGATTACAAAGTGGTCTAGAGATTTTACTGAAGTCTTTAATGAATCTACGATAGAACCCAGCATGGCCTAAAAATGATCTAACCTCCCTTATAGAGCGAGGTTGCGGCAAGTGTTGAATAAGGTCAACTTTAGCTTTATCTACTTCAATGCCTTTTTCAGAGATGATATGTCCTAGAACTATGTCTGACTCCACCATAAAATGACACTTTTCCCAGTTCAACACCATATTTTTATCTTTACATCTAATCAGCACAAGAGTAAGATGGCTCAAACATTCATCAAAAGAAGATCCAAACACAGAAAAATCATCCATAAAGATCTCAAGGAAATTATCTATCATGTCAGAAAAAAATGCTCATCATACAATGTTGAAATGTGGCGGGTGCATTACACAACCCAAAGGGCATGCGACGATAAGCAAATGTACCATAAGGACATGTAAATGTAGTATTTTCCTGGTCCTCGGGTGCTATGTGAATCTGGTTGTAACCAGTATAGCCGTCTAAGAAACAATAATAACTATGTCCAGATAACTTTTCTAACATTTGATCTATGAAAGGGAGAGGGAAATGATCTTCCTTGTAACTGCATTTAACTTCCTATAATCAATGCAAACTCGCCACCCTGCGGTTATTCGATTAGGAACTAACTCATCTTTATCATTTTGAACTACAATAACTCCTGACTTTTTCGGCACAACCTGAATGAGACTAACCCATTTGCTATCTGAAATCGGGTATATGATACCCGCATCAAGAAGCTTAAGGATCTCACCTCTAACAACTTTTTTCATGTTAGGATTTAGTCGCCTACTGCATTTCCCTAGATGTTTTAGCATTATCTTCAAGATTTATGTGATGCATACAAACTGTGGGACTAATACCCTTAATATCCGATATTGTCTATCCTAAGGCTTCTTTACCCTCTAAGTACTTCTAAAAGCTTACTCTCTTGTTCTATATCTAAAGCAGACAGAAATGATTACAGGCAAAGTATTGAAGAACTCAAAACGCATATTTAAGAGTATCGGGCGGTGGTTTTGATTCAAGCTTTGGTGGCTCAACAAGAGACTTAACAGACTTGGATTCAAAGAGTGGAAGTGGCTCCACTCTAGCTTTCCATTTAGTGGTGTCCATGAGGGGTGCAGATTCAAGCAAAGAATTCACTTCACTTATGTATTCATCATCAAACAGATCCAAGTTAAAATTATTCAAGCAAGCATGCAAAGGATCAACATACATGTTACTAGACAATGAATCCTGAACCAAACTTTCAATCATGTTAATTTCATGCACATTGATAGACACATTTTTGTGTCCGAATTGTCCTGATGTTGGTATTGTTGGAACTCGATTTTGTACTAATATTGTGTTTTTATGTATTTTTAGGTATTTTTGGAAATAAATATTTGTTGGAAAATTGGCTCGAAAAGTTGCTCGGGAACACCCCGGAGGGACTTTTGATATTCGGACTCCCACTTTGGATAAGGGTAACCCAATTACCAAGGGGCACCTATTGATATTCGCACCCCCAAGCGTGGGATAAGGGGCAACCTTTCTTCCTCGTTTGAAAATTATTTTGGCGGGAAATTTTTTAACAAGAACTGGCCATTTTGGTCGGATTTTGGACGAGTTAGAAGGAGACTCAATGGTTGGAATTGATTGGGTATCTTCCTCTGGGCCTAACTAGGCTGGTATGGTCGGCCGGTCGTCTAAATTTGGCTGGAATTGTCGCGAAGAAAAACGAGAGAGCATGCGCCGAGAAGAGATATACACGGGATTGTATAGGATTTAGACGTGTAATACGTGTGTTTGGACGCTGCAGAAGCATGAAGAAGTAAAAAAGGGAAGTTTCAGCACTATCAAACACTCGTTGACAGCGTGGGAAGTTAATTCAGGGAAGAAATCTCGTGGCTGGGAAGAAATATATTTTCCGAGTAATAGAGAATTATTTTGAGGTAATGACCGAAGATTCTTGTCCCAGTGGAGTATATATATGTTTCTGAGGTCGAGTAGAAGGTTTATGGAGAGTTTGGGGATACTTTAGAGCATTACAGAGCGAGAAAATCAAGTTGCAGAGAAGAGCTTTCTGCTCCTGCTGAAGAACCTCAAGAACACGAAGAACAGACGGCCAAAGACCGTCGTTCTTCAACAGTGACAACGGACCCACTTGTGGGTCGCGCAGAGATACTGAGAACATCCACATTTCTTCCTTATCGTTCTGCAATGCAGTGTTTGCAACAATTATAAGCGTTGCAAACACCCGGTTTAATATTTTTTCTCCATTTCTTCATTTGTACACCTCCTTTGAGCAATAAAAATAATTTTTGAGCGTGTTTTCAACATGATGAGCTAGAACCCATCACTGGGACGACGGAGGAAGCTGTTTTCACCCATGTGGAAGTCTATTTAATTCCTTTATGACTATTTGCATTATTATAATTGATTTATGATTTTCTTGATTATTTGTGAATTCGTTAGATGTCGCATGCTTAGTCTTAGGTACTTTAGATGCGCCATGCTTGTGAGTTACATATAATTCTTTATAAAATCTACCTTGGCAAAGAATTAGAGTCGATGTTTGTTATTTTATGAGCTTTAGTTGTCCGGAATTAATAGATGAACCATGAATGTGAGAATTAGTGGAATCCAGAGTCCCAAAGAACTCTCTTCATCTGTGACAATATTTGTATATATTTTTCTTTTATTTTCTTTTATTAATTCTTAAAATTAATCTCCCCAAGTCCGAGTGAACGACAACCTTACTACCCTTATTACTACAACATTATTGAGTCACATCAATTTTTGGCGCCGCCGACGCGGACTTGTGTATAGATTTATTATTTTTGTTCTTTTTTACGCCTTTTGGTATTTCTTGTTTGTTTTCGGTTTGGGCCAGGCTCAAGAAAAAGGGAGAAAGCGGCGAAAACAAAAGCGAAGCTAAAGAAGGAAAGAAAGAGGAATCCAAAAGGAGTGAATAAGAAAATTTTGTATATCTTAATTAATATTTTTTTAAATTTTTTTAGAAATCGTAATTAGGTAATTATTTCGTAATTTTTTTTTTTTTATTTTTTTTTTTGGACTTCTTAATTTTGGACTTTATTTTTTGGACTTTTGGACATTTTTTTTAAAACCCTAAGGAAGGGTTATTTAAATATAACCGCACAGGAAGGACGGCGATTATGATATCGTCTCGGCCCCTCGGGTTCGTATCGACACATGGTCGTGGCAGAGTCGACTTGAACAGTTCATCCCGTGCTGGAACGGGAGGTAAAATTCTAAACACCCGCGAATCCCCAGTCGGCGGGTTTCTTGGATGATTTCGTGTGCATATATGTTGAGGTATTGAAAATTTGCTTTAATTTCCTAGTAAAGGGCAAGGACTGGCCATACAAGATAAGAGTTCGGATTTCATCACCGTTCTCTTCTTGACCGCCTTAGGAAAAGGAAACCAAACACGAACCTAAGCCTAAAATTTTGACTAGAACGAGACCTATAGGGTAACTTGAGCTTAATAGGAAAGTCGTTTGAAAAATATTGGTTACTCTTTTGAGCATACTTTGAAGTTCATGATGGTTTTTGTGAGTTGAATGCGTGAGCTTGCGCCTTGTGATGCGGTGAGGCCTTGGGTATCAAAGCTCCACGCGGCTTCCCTCGCCTCTATTCAACTTACTTAAACTCGGATTGATTCCGAGGAGGGTTTGCTCGGTTATAACGAATTCCCTTTCGAAGGATTAGAAGGCTGGTCTAGAAAGCAATCTAAGTGGAGCCATCATGCTTTTTGTTTGCTAGAAATCAAAGAGGTTTTAGCAGTGGTCGAGTCAGCCTTGTTTGTGTTTGTGTAGAATTCCCTTGCAGTTAGGATGTCAAACTGGTATAGCCAATACAACGAATATCCAACTGAACAATATGGACATTACTCTTTTTATGACCATAGTGTGAATAGTGGTTGGGAACGCCAATCTTTTGAAGGTTATGGGTCATACCATGGTGAGCCCAATTACTATCCACACGTGCATCAGTCTTACGAGCAAAACGATCCTCCAATTTCTTTAGAAGAGTCTCTCAAGAGTTTCAATGAATCAACATAGAAGTTTCACTTATTTATGAAAGAGACTTATAATATTCCGCTTCCAGAAGAGTCCGTAGAGCAGTCAACTAATATTTCTCTAGAATAGTCCCTCAAGCAATTTACTGAGAGTACAAATAGGATTGTGGAAAAATTTGCTCAAGATAGTCTTAAATTCCAATATAGTGTTCCCAATACCACCCTTGAAAATAAGGACAATTATTTACATAATCAAGATGATGAGGATAAAATTGATAACACTACTTGTCTAGATGAGGTTCAACCATTTTCATATTATTATAATGATGATTATGATGAGGATAGTGTTGATGAAGAATTTGAAATCAGTAGGCATAGTGATCAGGAATTTGTTACTCCAATTGAGCTTAATGATGATAATATTTCTAGTTCAAATCCAAATAATTTTAATAATGATTCACCTATTCAAAAGGATGAGGATTTGACTAGAGATACCCCGTTTTAGACGATGTAGTATTTCCTTTTGATTACGAAGCCAAGGACGGTTTAGAGGAACGAGTATATTTTGAGTCTAGCGATTTAGAAACAATAGACTTAGAAAAAGAAAATGAACTCGTAGAGATGAGTGAGGATGTACTGACTTAGAAGAATCAATTGACCATTTTTAGAATCAGATGACCTTGAAATTAGGGAAGTTTTGACTAGTCTTTCTAGAGACACTTGAAAACTCTAAGTTTGGGGGTGATTATCATTCTCCATGTACCTTAACTCTTAGAAAGGTCCCTAACTTGGGACTTGACATATGTGCCTCAACCATTTTAAAAGATGATCTTCATAAACTTTTTCCTAAACTAGTTGTGTCCATAAAGAAGTTCGGTTATTTAGAAACCCATCCTCCGGTTGATGTGGTTAACCCAGGCTATGATACCACGATTGACTTTGTTTTCCCACAAAAACCTTCCTTCCAATTGTGGGAACATATAAGTTTTAGGATGTGTCAATTATTAAGTTTTGAGGCTAAACCTAATTACTTTAGGATATTAGGGTCGACACATTTGCTTAAGGAAGACCACCAATCTTATTGTGGTCAACTGTGTAAGTCAAAACTGATTGACTTAGAGGATCCTCAATTATTCAAGTTATTGTTATGTGCTTCTAAGTTCTTAACTGAGTATTTCCAGACTCTACAACTTGATCTTAAGAATCCTTCTTTTGAGGAAGTCCACTCTATGAAAACATTTTATTTAGACCCTTTTATAGAGCTGAACCGAACCACAACTAGGTGTAGTTGTCTTAAACAAAATAATTTATAAGGGTGTGTTGGAAATCTTCCTGGTCTGTTGCAGTCTCCTCTTCTTGTGGTTAGCACTTTTTGATCAGGATGACCCATGATTATTCCGACTAGCTGCTATATGATTTTTCGAGTGACTAATCCTTTCCAATATGTCCGGGTGAAGACTTTAAACTTAGCACTTCTTGAGGTAACCCATGCTCTTGCAACATGGTAATATTTTTCCTTAAACTCTTTGCTTCAAATGGTAACAATTTCTCCTTGTTCATGTTTTTAATTTCATCTTTAGAACATTGAGGGCAGTGTTAGATTTAAGTTTGGGGGTATGGGAGAAACTTTTTAGTTGCACTTTTGATACTTCTAGTGACATGGTATCCAGGTTAGCTAAGTTTACATCACTGTTTCTCACCGAAAAGATAGAAATTGGAATGCTAGGGATAACAACCTATTGAGACATTAGAGAAAAGACACTGAGATCCTTGAAATTCAGGAGAGAACTTGTTCCTTTTAGAAGTAATAGTGATGGACCTAACCATCCATGATAGAAAGGCAAGTAGGTCAGGAAATGCCAGAAAGACAAAGCAACCTCGCAATGTAGTCTTAGTTACTGGATTACGACTCTCTCTCAGTAGAAACTTATCATCATCAACAAACGGAGCGACATCAAAATCTATGAAAAGTTGAAGACGTTTAAGGTTTAGAAGCAACAATAGAAAATCATAATTCAAAATCAAGGGTTACGAGAAATTATAAGAGCAAGAAAAATCAAATGATATAAGTTATTGAAATTCATGATACTAAGACATTACAAGTTGCGAAGATCCAAGTGTTAAATCCCTTCTGTGATGGCCATGTAAATTTTTGTATTGTGGTTACACAAAAAAAAAAAAAAAAAAAAAAAATGAAAAAATATAAAGTTTAAATTTTAAATTTTGTTCAATAAGGCCATAGGAAATCTATAAGGAAGTTGCAAGTGAGGAATCGAAGAGAAGAGATAATTGTCAAGGTTCTACGAGGTTCAAGAGTTTATCATCAACAGTTGAAGACCGAAGAAGACGTTGTTTCTACTGAGCACTATGAGAGAGTCGAAGAAAGATACATTTGGTTGATTTGTTAGTCCGCTTTCAATCTGGCACAAGATCTTTCTAGTACTGGTTTAACTCATCACACGTAATTAGTCAGCTATGTAGCAGATGTCTCTCTCATCTTTTCTCTCTCTAATCTAATCCGAGTTGTAAATCGACGGACGCATCTTACAATGTTTATCTAGTTGTGTAATGGATATCTCTTTATCTAGCGGTGTTGCGGATGTCTCCCCTTTTCTTGATCGGCTTTTAGAGTGGCACCATTAATTTCTCTGGCATTCTAGTCACTTGGAGATAAAGTTGAGAATATGCATGTCCTCATAGCTCTTTGGATACTGGCGACCAATTAGAAGTCAAGGTTTTGTGGGTACACCTCTGGTAAACCCTCCTGGAGACAACACTCCGCCACTAGGGCCACCTAGGGGTTCAAATGATTTTATTTTCTAGAATAAAATTGCTCGAGGACTAGCAAATAATAAGTTTGGGGGTATTTGATAGACACATTTTTTATGTCTGAATTGTCCTCAGTGCTGGTATTGTTGGAACTCGATTTTTGTACTAATATTGTGTTTTTATGTATTTTTAGGTATTTTTGGAAATAAATATTTGTTGGAAAATTCGGCTAAAAAGTTGCTCAACACCCCGGAGAACTTTTGATATTTGGACTCCCACTTTGGATAAGGGGTAACCCAATTACTAAGGGCACTGTTGATATTTGCACCCCAGTGTGGGATAAGGGGCAACCCTTTCTTCCTCGTTTGAAAATTATTTTGGCGGGAATTTTTTAACAAGAACCTGGCGAGATTTTGGTCGGATTTTTGGACGAGTTAGAAGGAGACTCAATGGTCGGAATTGATTGGGTATCTTCCTCTGGGCCTAACGAGTTCGGTATGGGTCGACTGGTCGTCTAAATTTGGCTGGAATTGTCGCGAGAAGAAAAACAGAGAGCATGCGCCGAGAAGAGATATACACGGGATTGTATAGGATTTAGACGTGTAATACGTGTGTTTGGATGCTGTAGAAGCATGAAGAAGTAAAAAGGGAAGTTTCAAAGACTATCAAACACTCGTTGACAGTGGGAAGTTAATTCGGGGAAGAAATCTCGTGGTGGGAAGAAATATATTTTCCGAGTAATAGAGAAATTATTTTGAGGTAATGAGCGAAGATTCTTGTCCCAGTGGAGTATATATATGTTTCTGAGGTCGAGTAGAAGGTTTATGGAGAGTTTGGGGATACTTTAGAGCATTACAGAGCGAGAAAATCAAGTTGCAGAGAAGAGCTTTCTGCTCCTGCTGAAGAACCTCAAGAACACGAAGAAACAGAGACGGCCAAAGACCGCCGTTCTTCAACGATGATGCGACTGCCACTTGTGGGTCGCAGAGATACGAAGAACATCCACATTTCTTCCTTATCGTTCTCTGTAATGTGTGTTTGCAACAATTATAAGCGTTGCAAACACCCGGTTTTAATATTTTTTTCTCCATTTCTTCATTTGTACACCTCCTTTGAGCAATAAAAATAATTTTTGAGCGTGTTTTCAACATGATGAGCTAGAACCCATCACTGGGACGACGGAGGAAGCTGTTTTGCACCCATGTGGGAAGTCTATTTAATTCCTTTATGACTATTTGCACTATTATAATTGATTTATGATTTTTCTTGATTATTTGTGAATTCGTTAGATGTCGCATGCTTAGTCTTAGGTACTTTAGATGCGCCATGCTTGTGAGTTAGATATAATTCTTTATAAAATCTACCTTGGCAAAGAATTAGAGTCGATGTTTGTTATTTTATGAGCTTTAATTGTCCGGAATTAATAGATGAACCGCATGAATGTGAGAATTAGTGGAATCCCGAGTCCCAGTAACTCTCTTCATCCTGTGACAATATTTGTATATATTTTTCTTTTATTTTCTTTTATTAATTCTTAAAATTAATCTCCTCAAGTCCGAGTGAACGACAACCTTACTACCCTTATTACTACAACATTATTGAGTCACATCACACATCATCATCATCATCAAGATCTAAATGTTGCTGGCTATCATTAAAAACATTCAACTCCACAGTCATGTTACCAAATGACAATTTCAACACTCCATTACGACAATTAATAATTGCATTGGGCGTTATGCCAAGAAAGGGCGTCCTAAAATGACAGAATGTAATGATCACGGGTTTTGCACAAGCTGAGTATCTAAAACAATGAAGTCCACTGGAAAATATAACTTATCAACCTTAATCAAAACATCTTCTACCACACCACGAGGAACTTTGACAGATTTGTCCGCCAATTGCAGAGTTATAGGTGTTGCTTTCAAATCTCAAGACCTAACCGCACATATCCGAATATGACAGTGAGGTTCACACTAGCCCTAAGTCTAGTAACGCCTTATTGACCATTATGGTCACCTATCTTGCACGTGATTGTGGGACAACACAGGTCTCTAAACTTAGGTGGAGTCTTGTTTTGAATGATAGAACTTATATGTTCAGCAAGAAAGGCACGCTTATGCACATTAAGCTTTCGCTTTTGTGTGCACAGATCTTTCAAGAACTTAGCGTAAGCAGGGACCTTCTTGATTGCTTCGAGAAATGGAATGTTAATATTGACTCGCCTGAACAATTCCAATATCTCGTTATCTTTGCGTTCCTTTCTTTTGTTTCTCTAACCTTTGAGGAAAAGGAGCTACTAGGGCATTTGGCCTGAGAAACATTAACATCATCGGATTACTTAGATCTAGGTACATGCTCAGTTGATTTTCAACAACCTGGTGTATCATGCGATTGTGACTTGGACACTGAGACTCACCCTTTCCGGGCATGCTTACATTGTTATCAATTACTTTACCACTACGAAGAGGTAATGATGTGATCTCATTACAAGTAGACGTACTTTCTGAAATGTGCCTTTTGGGTTTTGTTCGGTGACTTGAAACTTACCCTTTTCCCTGTCATTAAGCGCATCATAGATCTGACCTATCTTAAGTTCTAGACTTATAAAACGTTGGTCAGTGGTTTTCTGATTTTGCAAAATATTTTGGGTCAACATACCGACACTTTCTTCAATGCTAGACAATTTTTTCTCAAAAGGGTGATGTGTGTACGATTGCACCTGGGGGGTTTCTAGGATATGAATATCCTTGTGCATTTCCTGATGCACCTCCTTGTACATGGCCCTTGTACAATGAAATTTAGGGTGGTTCCTCCACCCTGGGTTGTAGGTCTGTGAATAAAGGTTATGTTCTTGCTTTTGATACAACACATGGGCACAATTCGAGTTTAGACTCTTGAAATGCATGCAATTGTGACGATTATCAACAAGATGATCAGAACTATTACACACAACACAAATAGAAATCTCAACTTGGTTACAAGAAGTAGAAGCAGCAGATTTTATATTTTTCTCTAGTTCTAAAGCCTCAACTCTCCTAGCCAATGATGCTATTTTAGCATTACCCTCAAAGTCAGACTCTATCTTCTGAACACTACCCCTGTTGGTCGACTTCCTAGGTTCTCTAACAGACTCCCAGTGTTGAGTTTTCTCGGCAACTTCATGTAAAAAGGTCCATGATGCGTCGGCACTTTTATCTGTGAACTCACCATTGCACATTGCTTCAACCATGGATCGAGTGGCAAAATCCAACCCTTCATATGGAATTGTTGAGAGTCTCCACTGTTCGAAACCATGGTGATGACATTGGAGTAACAAGTCATTAAAACTTTCTAGATACTTGGACAATGTCTCACCATCCAGTTGAACAAAACTATTTATACTCTGATGAATGGTGGCTGTTTTGTGATTTGGGAAGAACTTTTTGAAAAATTCTTTCATAAGTTCATTCCAAGTTCTAATGGACTGAGGCCGCAAAGCATATAGCCAAGATTTGTCTTTTTCCTTCAAAGAAAAAGGAAACAAACGTAATTTTAGGGACTCTTCTGTCAACTGATTGAATCTGAGAGTCCCACAGATTTCCTCAAAATCTCTCACGTGGTGGTAAGGGTTTTCAGCATCAACCCCTCGAAACACAGGGAGCATATGGATCGTGCTCGCCTTTAACTCAAAATGACCAGCAGTTTCTGGTAGAACAATACAAGAGGGCTGCTTTGTCCTCGCCGGGTACATGTAATCTTTGAGGCTGAGGTTGGACTATCTCTTCACCCATTGTCTCGGGTTGGTCGGTCTTTCCTCAGACACGGGAATCTCAACTACTTCCTCTTTGAATTCTAACTAGACGAGTTGGTCCTGGTCTCAAAAAGTTACAATCATAGCCCAACAAACATACCATTCAACATGTTATAACACTCATCGAGCAAGCACAACAACACATTATTTTGCAGAGATAAGCACAGTGAATAATAACTTCATCTAGCAAAAAAAAAAAAATTACTCTAATGTCACAGATGCACAAAGATGTTATATGTTGCATGGGTTTGACCGTGGATAGCAGCTAGTTCAGTTTGAATGTGAGGGTGGTATATTATTCAAACAAGAAATATCGAAATTGAGAGCGATACATAGGTATAAGGCGGGTTTAGGCACAACCAACGGAGTTGTTTCGCTCCTTCGCTCCTCTTCCTTGGCTTGAATAGCAGCACCACGGGTACCTGTTGAGCTAAAATAAGAAGTTCAGTTCTCAGAAGTATGCAAATAAAGCAAGTAAGCAATGAAAGTTTCCACAAACTAGAGTGGAAAGATTTTCAGACGCATAAACAGTTTAAAGCTTCTGAAATATTGATGATTTGGAAATTTAAAAACTATAGGTGTAGAGTATATACAGATAGTTCAAAGTTTAAACAGTTACACCACAATGGCAACTACAAAATGCAATGATAGAAAGTAACAAATAGAATAATATGCAATATACACATATGGTAATATGCTCCAAAACTTCGAAATAAAGGATCCTAACTTAATACAACTATGCTAATAAAGATGAGAACGAAACCTACAGCTACGTTATGACTGCAAATGATAAATTACAAAAGTGCAGAAAACAAATAAACTACAGATGATGATGGCAGTTGTATACACAGATGATGGTTATGACTACGTTATACTAACAATGATTGAAAACAGAAGAATCCAGGCACATATATACAAGACAAAGCTGAAAATCAATAAAGTACAACAGAAAATTCAAACACATCGCTACCGAGTCCCCGGCAGCGGCGCAAAAACTTGGTAGGCTAAGAAGAGATACCTACAATTATACTGCAAGTGAACAGTGCCTTATTGTATATAGTGAAAATACAGGTTGAACCACATAGACAAGGGTGATGTAGAGTTGATTCTAAGGTCTTTCGATACTGATTTGAACAAGAAATAACAACAGGGAGTTTGTGTGTTGAAACAACAAGGTGCTTGCAAAGATCAAACTAGGAAATTGAAATAGAAATATGGATGCGGAAATACAAACAGGAATACAGAAAGAAAGGATTTAAACACACAAGTAAAGTGCACTAGGACAATTGAATCTACCACTTAACCCCTACTAGAAAATCCAGTTGTCGACAAGGTTCATTTTCCCTTTTGGAGAACATGGATAAAGATACAAGTCTCTCACTTATTCAATAAGGAATCAGTTCACAATATATATGGTTCAACATCAACTAGAAGTATCAATCTCTAGCATTAGTTGTCTTTTGAAAGCACAACTAATCACAGATTAGAATAGATCATGTAAGCACAGGTTGAAGCTACAAAATATAAGTACTCTAACAACTTAGGATGCCTGACATACTAAGTGAAAGTTATAAATGGAAGCTCTAGGTTGAAACCATTCTTACTCAATGAAACGCAGCAGGAACAATGTCGAAAACATGAATAACCTGGAAGTAAATCAAGGGATTCATTTATGCCCTAGCTAAGAAAGTTAGAACATAACTATTGTGAAACCAAAAAGCATATGAAGTTATGAAATTGATAAACTCATAGACCCAATCACTTCTTTATTCAACTGATTTCTACTAAGTCACAAACACAAACCAGAGATGGAAACGATGACTGAGAACTGATTTCTACTCCTCACTCCCTCTATATCCTTACACAACATAATAACCCCTATTTATACATAGATTTCTCCCCAATTTCTCCCTAATTTTTAGTCCCTATTCTCGACAGAAACATTATAATATTAGGGGATTTTGTTTCTCAAAACTCACCACTTTGCAAGACTCTTCCTTCATCTACCACCACTGCACTTATCCTTATCCATTTGACTGATGTTGATGATGTAGAGATCTGAAAATTCAGACCTAGCTTTCACGCCTGACCTTGTCTTTGACTAACCCAATTTGTGAATAAACTTAATTATAAATAGCCACCCTAATTCCGTCGATTGTACGCTGATGTTGATGATGTAGAGGTCTGAAAATCGTTTTTCTTTGTTTTGATTTTCTTTGTATAATAACTTGTTTCGTCTCATTTGATAAATATCTTTCATGGAAATGATCCTAATGAGGTATTATGCAGCCTGTTGATGGAAGGTCTTATTTTGCCTCCTACTACTCTCCATGTTAAATATCACTTTCATTTGAAACAAAGCAAATATTCAAGAGAAATATATAAATTGATCTGCGAGATTTTTCTCGAATCTTTGTAATTGTGAAATCTTTGTAATCGTGCGATTGTATCACTTTTTGTAAATCAAATCAAAAAAATTTTATTTGATGTAAGTAATATATGCAAGGAAAGGAGTACTTAGATTTCATGTGATTCGATGTTGTCAATTTCGCGCGAAAAATACGTTGCATGAAGTATAAATGTCGCTTAGCAAAAACAGATGCGAAAGGCAAGAATTGAACTCGCGACCTGCTGCTTGCATGGTACCATACTGAACCAATTGTGCTAACCCTGCCTCTGCGAAATGTTTGTGCGAAATAATCATCCACTTTCTTCTGTGCGAAATATCCATGCGAAATTATCAGAGACCACGCGAAAAATACAAGTTCATTGGGATTTGAACACGCGACAATGAACTCTTAATTTCACAGATGACCAATTGTGCTGCCTCTTGGATGCGAAAGAATGAAACAATATTGCGAAATTATTCATTTTTTCTGTAGGATTCAAATATCGCACAACATATTTTCTTAGCATGCGAGATTCAATTATTTCCTTAACTCGCGAGAAGAACTTGCGAGATTCAATTATTTCCTTAACTCGCGAGAAGAGCTTGCGAGATTCAATTATTTC
Source organism: Papaver armeniacum (assembly GCA_023531295.1). NCBI lineage: Eukaryota > Viridiplantae > Streptophyta > Magnoliopsida > Ranunculales > Papaveraceae > Papaver > Papaver armeniacum. Next base: position 271 of record JAJJWW010003717.1, on the reverse strand, counting down.
CTTAACTCGCGAGAAGAGCTTGCGAGATTCATTATTTTTCATAACTCGCGAGAATGTAGCAAGACTCGCGAGAGTGTCTCGAGAGAAGGTAGCAAGACTCGAGAGAATGTCTCGAGAGGGAGGTAGCAAGACTCGAGAGAATCTCTCGAAGGAGGTAGCGAGCCTGCGAAATCATTAAAGGGGTCGAGAGAATGTCTCGAGAGGAGGTAGCGAGAGCCTGCGAAATCATCAAAAGGGCTCGAGAGAATGTCTCGAGAGGAGGTAAGCGAGC
>JAJJWW010003716.1:0-34530 GCA_023531295.1 Papaver armeniacum | reverse complement strand
ACAGCGAGATGAAGAAATAGGGAACCTGATAGAATTTTTCAGCTAAAGACAACGATGAAGTTGGTGAAGAAAAAATAGGATCATAGAATGTGTACTCAGTGTTGGATGTTGGAACTGAGCCTGATGATGAGATTTTAGGGTTGTAATCATGAAAAGGAAAAATACTTTCATGAAACACAACATCTCTTGAAATATAGAGATATTTTGTTTCAATATCATATACTGAGTATCCCTTTTGACCATAAGGGTAGCCAATGAAAATGCCTAGCCTGGCATGTTGATCAAATTTGTGGGAAATCTTTGTATTTCTTGCAAAGCGGGAGAACCAAATACTCATCGGGGATGAGTAATCGATGGTTTAAGAAGAAGCATTTCATGTGGAGTTTTATGAGATAAAACAAAGTTACAACTTAGTGATAATATATGCAGCGAGCTAAGATGCATTCTCCCCAGAAACGAAGAGGAAGATTGGATTGAAAACGTAATGCTCTAGCAACGTCTAATAAGTGGCGATGTTTGCGTTCAACAATGTCATTCTGTTGTGGAGTGTACACACAACTTGTTTGATGTAAGATATCACTCTTGTGAAACCATGACCATAGATTCATTAGATTTGAACTCGAATCCCGTTATCGACCCTAAAAGTCCTAGTTGAGGAATGATCAATGAATTAATACCAGATGATATGTTGGCTATTTTGTGACCATATTGTTTAATAACAAAATAGAAATTTTTTTTGAGAAACTTTAAAGTTTCTGACTTTGGTTGCATCAAAAAAATCCAAGTACACCTTGAATAATCATCTACAAGTGTAAGAAAATACTTAGCACCTGTATGAGATGGGGTTGAAAAAGGTCCCCAGATATCAGCATGAACTAATTGAAACGGATGTGTAGATAAAGAAGTACTTTTATTAAACTTCAATCTAGATTGTTTAGCCCGAGGGCATACATCACAATCATGACTAGACGATGAACTAATGAAAGGAAAATTGCGAGATAAAAATTTCACACAATCCACACTTGGATGGCCAAGACGGCAGTTCCATGTATCAACTGGCTTATTTTCAGCTAAAGATAAAGCAAATGGTTGAAAAGAGAAATGGTAAAGGCCTGTAATCTGCCTACTCCATCCAATCTCCTTGGTCGTTTGACGGTCCTGAAATGTGCAAGACTCGTGTGAGCATTTGATGCAGCAATTAGTTGTTTGAGTTAGTTTACTAACGGAAATTAGATTAAACTTGAAACTTGGAATATGAAAGACATCAAGTAGTTTAATTGAAGGTGATAAATCTACTGTGCCAACTTGAGTCACAGATGTATGGGAACCATCTAGTAGTTGGACAGTGAGTGGTTTAGTAACCATGATATTTGACTTCGCAGAGAATATGGTTGTAAATTTTTTGCTGGAGATGGCATGGGTTCCATGAGTAATATTTGACTTCGCAGAGAGGAGAAACTTTCATGTAAACCCTGAAGAAATTCCATGGATTGATCTTGGTTGTGATGATCCACATAATTCTTCCCATCTCTGCAGATACAAGGTTCAAGTGGTCGAAAAGAGTCCAATTGATCCCACAACGACTTGAGTTTTGTGTAATATATGGAAACACTTAGGGTCTCCTATTTTAGCATAGCAATGGATTGTTTCAAAGCATATAACTTAGGGTCTCCTATTTGATTTCCATCCACTGCTCATGAGCCGATGGAAAGTTCATCGTGCTTGATCTGATTTCCGGATCCACATAGTTACTGATCCAGCTGCCAACTAAGTCATCACATCTCGTCCAGTGTGGGAGATCTGATGCATTAGTCGGCTTCCGTCACATCTTGGCCGATATAGCCGGTTTTCCTTAGCACCGAAGTGCTTTTTGTCATCCCTCTACCCCAGATGCAATAGTTATCATTCGTAAGGAGAGGAGTGAAGATTACAGACGTGGGATTGTTTGCTGGATGCACATAATACGAACTGGAAGGAGATAATCCAGTATCCTTATTAGTGATTATAGGGTCAATTGAAGTGTTTGATTGATCTTCTTCAATTGTCATGGTGATGAAGTTGCAGAAGAAAAAAAATATTTAACCTAGCTCTAAGATACCATAAAGGCAAATGAGTTTTAGGTTTTCTCTAACAATTGTATAGATATCGATTTCATTGGAAGATATATATAGTGATTACATTGGAACATTGATAAGAATACAAAATAGTAAAGGCTAAAGAATAGCTTTAGCTAAAGAATAGAGACCGTACCTAATGAATTGAAGACTAGGAAGAGTGGTTTGATACAACAAAAGACTAAGGAAAAAAAGGTGCAAGTTACAACAAGTATGTACGTGTAAGTTTATCAACAGACTGATAAACTTAATAGTTTTCGGGGAGATGATTTTCAATAGTAAACAGTTTTGATGTCTGAGTTTGGTTCCTGGGAGATCAGTGTTGATATTGACAGTGGCATTGGAATGTTCACGTGAAAGAAGATTAGCAAATTGGTTTAGAAGATCAGAAGAAGATGGATTAGGAGGCATGTAACGCTCGGGAGGATCTATAATGCCAGACATGATGAAAAGTTGTGAGAAATCGAAGAAGATAGACCTTGAAGGCTATAAAAGAAGGTTAACGTAGACTACATAGTAACCAATTTGGAGAAGTTATGAGCAATTGAGAGCAATTCAACCGGAATATTTTTTCAAAATAAACCGAAAAGAGAAAGGAGTTGATGAATAAAATGACGGTTGATGAATCAAGCAGACGGTTGAGTTTTAAAGAAAAACATGGAGATAAGTTTATGCACAAACACTACGGGAAAAATCATCATTGACGACACTAGATAAGAGTTGTAGTACCCCTACGACAACTCCATTTCATGCATTGTGGAACGGGGTATTGTAGAAAGTCCAAGCTTTTCTACAATGGTTGACAAGTGTTGTAAGGGTGATGTGATTCATGGTTCGACAATATTTTTCCAAAGTTGTGATTCTCTTTCGATTTTTTTGAAAGCCTAACACAACTCTTGCTTGTGTTGTAGGACTATTTTACACAACAAAGGATGCGTATCGTAGAAATATGTAACAAAACACTTGTATTAGTTGAAGGACTATCTTAGACAACCTAGTATGTGTATTGTAGAAATATGTAACACAACACTTGTATAAGTTGAAGGACTATCTTAGACAACCTATGATGTGTATTGTAGAAATATGTAACAACTCTTATTACTATTATGAATAAGATTTGGTACGACACTTGTTAGAGTTGTAAAACTATGTTGGACAACACCTAGTTATGTCGTAAAGACATTCTTTCACAACCATTGGTTTGTGTAGTTGAAATATGGAACACAACTCTTATTAGAAGTTGTGTGCATAAAACTAATTTGAAAAAAAATATTATAGGCTGGCCGAATTGCCAAAGTATTTCACATTCACATTAAGTCGCCAAAAGATAACACATTTACATTCATTCAAGTTAACTCGCCACTCCAATTGCATTACCTAGGTAACTTCAAATCACCTTGTATGAAAGTGTGTTGCGCAACAAAAGAAAAGAAAATGATAGATTTTTTTACATGACCAAGCATATAATGGACATAACACAAATCAAACCCTGCTCCAGAACCAGTTTTCAAGATTGTTTGCAGCAAGCTCATCAGTATTCCCAATGCTAACCTGAACAGGCTTAACTAGTAAATCGGCAGCAATTTTACGCACTTCCTTGGGCCAAGTTGCAGTGTACATCGGCGTCGCGGCAGGAGGTATCTCATTAATAATTTTCCGAATTTGTGGCTCAAAATCCATGTCCAACATCCCGTCTGCCTCATCAAGATGTCAAGACAGATGCTCCCATTCTTTGTTAATATTAGGGTGGAATACCTTTGTCCCGAAGGCAACTGTGCAAGAACAGATATAAGTTAAACAACAAGTCTTGATTACGAATATACACTTTAATCTACACCTTAATCATTAAAGGATAACCATTCCAGTGCCTCCAGTAACAGATATGAAAGAGTAAAGAATCAACTATGATGTGGCTTACTTCCATACATCACTAATATTGTTCATGAACATGTAATATAACAAAGAACACTTCAATTTTTACTAAGACCCGGCTTGCTTAAAATTTTAAGACAGAAAAAATCCTTTTGCATAAGGAAATAAATCAATATTACACAATGATATTTAGAAGAGTTACCTTTATTGGGACGTATGGAGCAAACCCAATTCTTGGGATAAACCAGCTCAAGATATTAGCATCAACCTCCATGGCGAAAAATCAATCCATTGATCAATATGAGCCTGCACTGCACAAGTTAACAAAATGAGAAGAATGAAACAATTGGAAAATTTCACCAATTGTAGTACAACCCTGAAAGAGAAAATAATAAAATATGGCCTTTAAGAAACAATAATTTCTTGCCGAATCAACATCCTAATAGCACCTGGTCCTAATGGACAACACCTACTAAAACAATATCAGAGAATCTAATAACCTAAAATTATGGATTTGCTGCAAGCAAAAATATATAACAAATTTGTTTGACATTTTTACCATTGTTTTAGAAACATTGAACAACAATTAATCTAAAATTTAACAAATGGCAATCACTATATACGAGACACAAGAAAACGTATGAAATGATGATTTCCACTTGCAGTCAACAAATCAAACCATTGCACAAACCATACAACTATTTACCATGTCAATGGCTGAACATCCTAAGAGTGGACTGTTTTCGGTTAAAGAAGCAACTGCAACAGAGGAAGAATGAGAACTAATAAGTACCAAAACAATTCTCCAACCAACAAACTAAAATAATATATATATATACTCACCATAACGAGCAATGGCATTACTCTCAAATATGGCACCTTCGGGTGTTTCAATATCTTGGAACCTACACAAAATCGAACATGTTCAAGCACCGATCTAAAGCAAATGATGGAGAGTATGAGTTTAAAAAAATAAACATTTAAAGGATAGTACCATTCCAAGAGGATTCATCTTAAGAAACTCGAGCTTTTTTAAAACCCGCATTTCAAAAATCCTTAACAAGATCAACTTTGATCCCGCAGTACTCTCCAACAATAAGTGCCTTGAAGGCATTTTTGTTTGTATTTCAGCGTGCAAGACCTACTGAGTAGATAGAATACAAGTAAACGAGAGAAGTTAAACAAAAGATTGAAAATGATGATAAGGCATTCACACTAAACCAGCCACCAAGTTAACAAGAAACAATTTCAATTATTCTCTACTAGAAGTCTCAAAATTGAAAATTAATCTTCTTAAGGAAAAAGCAAACCAGGATATATTCATTGGTCAATTCAAGAGTTACCTTCTTGTGGATTAAATCGATAATCTGGAGGAAAATAAATAGTGACGATTGGTTTAGGTGATCGAACCGCCACCGCACCACGACTATATCCTCCATTACCACCATTGAGTCTAGCCAACACACCAAGAAGAGGAGCATTATTGTATGTAGCTAGTTCAGTTTGCTCATAGTTGTCTCGTTCATCAGCTAAGTTATCATAAGCATCAGGTCCACCAACAATAGCACCAGTAAGCACATTTGGGTCACTAGCTTTACGGTTGTACCATGTAGCATAACCTCCACGGCAAGTAACAAAAGATTTTTCAACCTTGTAGGAAACAATTGGAGAAGCTTTGTGGTGATTTTGCTGGGGGAAGTTGTTTCCGTAACCAACCATGTAAATCGGTGGCTCTAGAATTTTTTTCAATAATATAGTCCACACCGAATCAAAGAAAAATCGAACATTCATTAAAATCCAACCACTCAATAGTCATTCATCGGTCTTTATTTCACCGAATCTAATTGAAGTTCATATCAAATCTTTACCTTAGACTTGTCCATGGAATGAAGCTCATCCGGAGTGGCGTTTTCTGCGAGGACACCGAACGTTTTCCCAGCAGAGTAAGATAGTCAGCGTAGATAGTCATTAAAAAGCGAAGACTTGTAACAAACTGCAAATTGTTCCATCTCTGGTGGAAGAGAAGGCCACCAGGGGTTTTCTGAACATTTCGGCCACCCTTTCCAAGGCACGCACACATGAAGTAATCTTCCTTTTCTTGGAGTTGTTCAAACACTTCAGCATTTGCGTTAGCTTTCCCTTGCAATAAAACTCAAATACAAAGCGATCAAGTATAAAAGATCCAATGAAACAAATGACTAACTTTCGTAATATTATAATGCAATCAAGTATCAAAATAAAACAAAATGTATGTAGATAACGTCATAAATATAATGAGCGACATGACAATAGTGGGTACATATATGTAGATAACATCATAAACTAGATTCAGCTTTCCAAATCCAACAAAAAGTATGATACATATACATCTAGATGAACCTTATATCGACCACTCGCAAAGCAAAGCTACGCGCTACAGATAAGCATTATAAGCCCACCATCCCAGCCTGGAACTAAAACTTGTACCGTACAAAATTGACTCAATTTTTCTCACAATTCGTTCGGAATCCAACTAGTGACATGAGCTCAAAGATCCCTTAAAATTACTCTAAAAAAAATGATCCACCGAACTTGTCTAATTCCTCAACAAGCAAACAGAACCGGTACCACCCATAAGATTTGGCTCATAACATAAAATGAATTAGCAAAAAACACAAAATTTAAAATGGAAATACCAAAATTTAAGTTCGTAAGTATTGAAGAACTCCTAGAGACGAAATAGCATGTCAAGGACCAAGATAAAGTACCTTTGAAAGCACGGTAGAGTGGGTAGCATCTTCTCGAGGCGATTGCAACACAGAGGAACCATTAAACTCGACATGATTATTATGATGATAATCAAACTTTTTTAAAACCTTTTTCTTCTTGATTTGAAATCTCACGGATAATTTTTTTTTTGAGTAGAAAATGATAAATCGTCTTCTTTAATTTTACTGATGAGAATATATGAATAATAAGAACTGTTGGGTAGAGCTGGGTAGAATATCCTAACCCATGGTGCCAATTCCTAACGCATCAGCAAAATCATCTAATTCACATCTCAAAGCCATTGCAACCACCAGTTTCAAACCCTAATTTCAAATCGTATTCTCCGTAGAAATCCCCGATTGAACCACCAAACCCTAATTTCTATTCTTAACAGCAGCACCAAATCAACCTCCAATTACAGAAAACCCCTAATTCCTTCCGATTCACTTCTCAAGACACCAAATCCACCTTCAATTACAGAAAACCCTCAAAGCCATTGCAACCACCAGCTTCAAACCCTAATTTCAAATCGTCTTCTCGTAGAAACCCCGATTGAACCACCAAACCCTAATTTCTATTCTTAACAAAGACACCAGATCCACAAAATCCTCACTAATTCCAAACCTAGATCAACCTCAGATAACAACATGCTCTTCTCAGATTCAAATCTAAACCCATTTAATTCACGGCACCAAAGTTAAAATCAAAACCCCACATCGAACCAGCAACTAGTAGCTGCACAATTCATGTCTTCCCTGAGTCTGTGTTCTTCCCGACCAAGACCTAACCCAACCTAGGAGAACCATAAAAGTAAATGGTTTGATTTTATGTAAAAGAATTAGGGTTTTGAAGAGATTTGGTGAAGCGAGTGAAGAGAGGAGAGAGATCAAGCGATGATGAGTAAAGATGGGTTGAGTGAATTAGATTTTAAGTAATGCCACCGCCATCTATGGAGTGTGGAGGAGACGAAGAGCGAGAGGAGGAAAAAAAAGCAGAGGAGAGAGATGAGATGAAGATAGAGCAAAACAGATAGAGTTCGAGTGATTGAGGAGGGTTTGGTGAATGAAAATGATGGACGGACCAGATTTCGTTTGATCCACTCATACGGATTAAGAAAAGAATCTGACGGTTGAGATTGTATTTGTGAAACTCATACGGATTGAAAGCATTTGTGTTTCTCTTTGTGCTAATACGAACTCATGTATTCGGTTTATTATCAACCTTCGACATGAAAAAAAATCCAAGAAAAATATTAATAAATTTAGGACATTGTTATCGACATTCTGATATAAAAAAATCCAAAAAAATGTATAAGAATGAATCGGCAAAATGAAAAATGAATTCGATAATTGGTGTGTTTCTTTGTGCTTTCTCTTTGTGTTTTTGTGCTTTCTCTTTGTGCTTCCGGTTTGGATTTCGACTAGCCGCATAGGTCATGAAGTAATTTTGAAAAGTCATACAGATCATGAAGTAGCTTTAGTTCACACTGGTAAACTCAGGTTAGCATGATACATCATCGAAATCGATAAATATGAAGCTCAATGTCGGTTCGAACTTCAAATGTGGTATAACGGCATACAAACTATGAACCGAGAAGCTCCGGGAGGGTTCAAACTTCAAACTTAACATGATATATCATTTAAATCAATAAATATAAAGCTCAGTGTCGATTCGAACTTCAAATATGGTATTACGACATAAAAACTATGAACCAAGAAGCTTTGGGAGGGTTCGACTTCAAACGTAGCATGATATATCATTGAAATCGATAAATATGAAGCTCATAGTCGATTTGAACTTCAAATATGGTATAACCGCATAGAAACTATGAACCAATAAGCTCACGGGAGGTACTAACTCAAACGTATTATGATATATCATTGAAATCGATAAATATGAAGCTCATAGTCGATTCGAACTTCAAATATGGTATAACGGCATAGAAAATATGAACCAAGAAGCTCTGGGAGGGTTCTGACTTAAAACTTAGCATGATACATCATAGAAATTTATAAACATGAAGCTCAGCGTCAATTCGAACTTCAAACTTGGTATAATGGCATATAATCTATGAACCACGAAGCTCTGAGAGGGTTCTGACTTCAAACTTAGCATGATACATCATCGAAATTGATGAATATGAAGCTTAGTGTCGATTCGAACTTCAAATGTGGTATAACAACATACAAACTATGAACCAAAAAGCTCGAAGAGGGTTCTAACTTCAAACTTAGCATGATATATCATCAAAATTGATAAGTATGAAGCTCAATGTCGATTCAGACTTCAAACTTGGTATAATAGCATACAATCTATGAACCAAGAAGCTCTGAGACGGTTCTGACTTCAAACTTAGCATGATACATCAACGAAATTGACTACTCTAAGTCAGAAACTTGGTAAGAATGACGAATCCATCAATTTACAGGTAAGATTCCTTCGAAATATTCTACGAAACCTTAAACAAACCTTATTTCGCATATTGTATGCATACCGGCTCGTAGATCGAAACACGCCGCGAGTTGACTACTATAAGTCAGAAACTTGGTAAGAACGAATAAACCATCCATTTACAGGTAAGATACCTTCGAAATATTCTACGAAACCTTAAAAAAAAACCTATTTCAGCATATTGTATGCATACCAGGCTCAGAGATCAAAAACTGGCCGTGTGTTGACTACTATAAGTCGGAAACTTGGTAAGAACGACGAATTCATCCCTTTACAGGTAAGATTCCTTCGAGATATTCTACGAAACCTTAAAAAACCCTATTTCTGCATATTGTATGCGTATCGTGATCCGAGATCGAAACACCGTGAGTTGACTACTCTAAGTCGGAAAACTTGGTAAGAACAGCGAATTCATCCATTTACGGGTAAGATTCCTTCGATATATTCTACGAAACCTTAAAAAAACCCTATTTACTCAAGATATTGTATGCGTGCCGAGGATCCGAGATCGAAACCTGGCCACGAGTTGACTACTCTAAGTCAGAAATTTGGTAAGAACGACGAATTCATCCATTTACAGGTAAGATTTCTTCGGGATATTCTACGAAACCTTAAAAAAAACCTATTTCTGCATATTGTATGTGTACCAGGATCCGAGATCGAAACCTGGCCGCAAGTTGACTACTCTAAGTCGAAACTTGGTAAGAATGACGAATCCATCCATTTACAAAGGTATTCCTTCGAGATATTCTACGAAACCTTAAACAAACCCTATTTATGCATATATGTATGCGTACAAGGCTCCGAGATTGAAACTCGCCGTGAGTTGACTACTTTAAGTCGAAACTTGGTAAGAACGATTTAATTCTTCAATTTACGGGTAAGATTCCTTCGAGATATTCTACGAAACCTTAAAAACACCCTATTTACGCATATTGTATGCGTACAGGATCCGAGATCGAAACACAAGCGAGTTGACTACTCTAAGTCGAAACTTGGTAAGAATGACGAATCCATCCATTTACGGGTAAGATTCCTTGAGATATTCTACGAAACCTTAAACAAACCCTTTTTATGCATATATGTATGCATACCGGACTCACGAGATCGAAACCCGGCCGTTAGTTGACTACTCTAAGTCCTAAACTTGGTAAGAACGACGAATTCATCCATTTACGGGTAAGATTCCTTCGAGATATTCTACGAAACCTTAAAAAACCTTATATCCGCATATTTTATACGTACTAGGATCCAAGATCTAAACACGGCCACGAGTTGACCACTCTAATTCGAAATTTGGTAAGAACAGCACGAATCCATCCATTTACAGGTAAGATTTCTTCTAGATATTCTACGAAACCCTAAAAACCCTATTTCGCATAAATGTATGCATACCAGGCTCTTAAATCGAAACTGGGCCGCGAGTTGACTACTCTAAGTCGAAACTTGGTAAGAACGAAGAAACCATCCATTTATAGGTAAGATTCCTTCGAAATATTGTACAGAAACCTTAAACAAACCTTATTTACGTATATTGTATGCATACCGGGCTCCAAGATCGAAACACGGCCCTAGCGAGTTGACTACTCTAAGTCAAAAACTTGGTAAAAATGACGAATCTATCCATTTACATGTAAGATTCCTTCGGTATATTCTACGAAACCTTAAACAAAGCTTATTTCTGCATATTTTATGTATACAATGCTCCGAGATCGAAACCTAGTCGCGAGTTGACTACTCTAAGTCAGAAACTTGGTAAGAACGACGAATCCATCCATTTACAGGTAAAATTCCTTCGAGATATTCTACAAAACCTTAAACAAACCTTATTTATGCATATTCTATGCATACCATGCTCCGAGATCGAATCCTAGCCGCGAGTTGACTACTCTAAGTCAGAAACTTGGTAAGAACGACGAATCCATCCATTTACAGGTAAGAAATATATCAGAATTCGATAAGAAATATATCAGAATTAAACATCCCAAGTTCGAAGATTACCAGAGTTAAAATGACCATATTACCTAGAAATAAAGGTAATAAATATTACGGAGATTGTGAAAATTACTAAACTATCCTTATCTGAAATAAGTAAAGTAAATATTACAGATAGTGAAAATGATCATATTACCCTTCATGGAAATTTGTGCAATAAATATTATGGAGATTGTGAAAGTGACCTGACTACCCTTATCGAAAAAAGGTAAAGTAAATACTACTACATGTGAAAATGACCATATTACCCTTCTTGGAAATTAATGCAATAAATATTATGAAGAATATGAAAATGACCAGACCACGCTTATCGGAAAATAAGTAAACTAAATATTATAAATTGTTAAAATCACCATATTACCCTTACTAGAAATAAAGGTAATAAATATTATGGAGACTGTGAAAATTACCAGAGTAACCTTATCTGAAGTGAGTAAAGTAAATATTACAAATAGTGAAAAATGTATGTAATTATTTACAGAGAAGGCGTGTCTGTGATTGTTTACAGAGAAGGCTTCGTCTTTGTTTGCGGCTTAGTCACTCCGAGAATTATTTTTGAGCATTACATTTTGTTTTACAACTCTTATGAAGGGTTGTCATAAAGTTAGTGTATTAAAGAACCACAAACTTGACCAGGAACATGTAATAGTGTAGGTATGGTTAGTGGTGTAGACTTCCATACAGGAGGTTGAGGATCAAATCCCCCATCCTCATTTCTTTTAATGTTCTATATTTTACTTCAACAACACTTATAAGTGTTGTTATACATTTTTATTAAAAAAGAAAAAAAAAAAGCCAAAACTTGTGAACGGTAAAGATGGTTGATGATCTAGACGTACATGCAGTAGATTCATGTTCGAATCTCCCCTATAACCTCCTTTTTTCCAACATTATATATTTTTACTTCAACAACACTTATAAGTGTTGTTGTAGGTTTCTATTTAAAAAAAGAAAAGAAAAAGCAAACTTGTGAACTGAAAGGGTGGTTGATGAGCTAGACTTCCATGCACTAGGTTCATGTTCGAATCTCCCCCTCTAACATTTTTTTCATTATCATATTTTTGTGTTCTTCAACAACACTTGTCGAATTGTGATAGGCTAAGTCACTACATATATGGAACAGTTGTTATAGCTAAATGTCGTCACAACTGTTTTGCTTAAGGAGTTGTCGTTTGTTTTCTTAGCACAACCCCTTGTTTCCTAAGGGTTGGCAGTGATGATATACGACAACTCTTCCTTTGAAACCAGTTGTAAAACATAGGACTTTTTACGATGTTTAGAAAAGTGTTGTAAATCTCCAGTTGTAGATGTATATTTTTCCCGTAGTGAAACAAGATTCCTACTGGCTGTCTAAAATTGATTCACATTCTGATTCAAAGATGAATCAGTAATGAATCTGGAGTTGTATGACAAAGACCTTTAACCCAGAGAAGATAGTAACTCTCAGATAAAAAGCAAAACCGTGAAAATGATTACATTGATTAAACAATTAATGACTAAGAAACTGAAACAGATTACATAACGATTGAAACGAGATTGTAATGATTAATCTGTTTAGAATTTGGAAAAATTTAATGAAAAAGATGAAAAGTCTTTGTAAAGAACACAATGTACAATATTTTGAAGCAGAATGTGATGAAGCAAAGTGCATATTACTCTCATTTCATGGGAGATTTCAATCTTATTGAAGAAGAAGACAAGTTCAAATGGCTGAATCAGAATTCAAAAGCCATCCCCCTAATATCATTAATTTCTTATGTGAAAATCATGTATTTTATATTTATATTGTATCACAATTGTCTTGTTTTTGTGATGCAGGATCTATGTAATTTTCATGTTTTTCGTTCTTGATGTATTTGAAATTTTATCAATGAAATCAAGAAATTTACTCCTTCAAAAAAAAAAGTATTTTGAAGCAGCAAAGCGGAGCCGACGCAAAAAAAAAATTAAAAAAAAAAAGGGTAAATTTAAGAAAATAAACTGGCTACCAAATAAATAGTAACATCAGCGAAGGTTCAGAACTCCTGATACTAACCCTTAACAGGGTAGGGTACCAAAGTCCGGTCCAGGAAAACAAAGTACAAATAGCTCGAAAACAAACAGACACTAACTAGTGGGCATTCCCACTTGAAAACAAACAAACAGTACTAGTGGGCATTCCAAACATTCCACGACTGCCACTGCCACAGAGTAGGAACAACCTTATTCAACAACCAAGATATGCAAAAGTCACACGACTCAAAACAGTTTGATGCTACATGATTGATCCAGCCCCAAGATAACACTGTAAATAAAACCAAACAACGAACGAACAAACAAGCTGGGCTTCATTCAAGATCATGCTGGGCACTCTCGTACCTGTAGTTGTAGGCATTGCGGCCCTTAAATAAGCCATCATTCTTATGGTAGACTTTTATACTTCCATTTGTCAAGACATCGCGCTGAGTGTACGAGAAGGGTATGCCGCATGAAGCCCGCGTTGCCATCAGACTCACCTTCACGCTACTCATAGGAGGCACAGTAACTGTATACTCAGACCCCATTTCAAGTTCTTCTTTATTTGTTCCTCCCCATTGATACGAAGTTTTAAACTCGTATGTAGTCTCAACCTTGCCCTCCCCCACTGTTGGGATACCTACGCTTAAGCTAGTCTTGACACTCAACCCAAACGAGACGCTTGCGGTCCATTCCCTAGTATATGTTTCTGTATGTTTGAGATTCAATTTAACCGTGTCAGGATGTTGTTGTTTTTTGTTCCTGGCCTCTTCATTCGCGAGTGCAACAACATGCTCGTCGTAAATCTTTGCATCAGTGAGGCGATAAATGACGTTATCGATAGTCCTTGACAAAACGGGTTCTTCAATGACCATGGGAGCACACTCGTCGACGTAGGTAATGCAAGCGGCGAGGCAGTTGGCCTTGCCACCCGATGACAATCTCTTGCAAAAAGAATTGTTTTTCAAACATAGAAGAGCAATTGTATTGTCGTCAAGTTTGGTAGGTATAAATACAGTGTTGATGTCGTGGTCCGTGGTAATATCACCATCTGCAAATACCCACGTCGAATTACCATCAAGCTTCCAATATTTGCCATATTTGATACTCTTCAGGCGGATGCCTCCGTCGCGACTTGGAGACACCTCATATTCAAAATCTGGAGAATTAGAAACATGATAATTATAATCCATAAATGCGACTCCTGTATAGGCCATGAGGTGGTTTCCATTGTCGCCCTTGATCCTGATAAGGTCTGGCAACACCACGATGGATTGCCAGTCGAGGATGGTAAACAGATCGCGCTTGTCAGTGAGTTGTGAATTGCTAATTAAATTTAAGCAACCGTTGCTATTGTCTGGGCCCATAAAGAAGGCAACATAGTAGCTGGTGTGGACATGGAGAAGCCGGACGATCTTGTTGGTGTTGGAATCCGAGTAAACCGGCCGGAAGAGCGTGCAACACTGGCTAGATTGATCCTCCTCAGGTTTGACGGCTGTGGCAGTTATCCAGCTGTTGTGGCCCTCCGAGTTTGCCCAGAACTTGTTATTGTGCAGAGATCGGATGTGTACTAGTCCTTTCCCGGTGGTAGCTGGGACCACCTCGAACCTCGTCTCAAGGCCGTAACTGTAATCTCCATCAAACCGGAGGGCATCAGCTACAAATGGATTGGCTTTTTCGAGGTGCAGGTATCTGTGGTTGAAGTTTGATTGGATAATGATAAACTTGGGAAGTTGCTGTGCCATGATAGATATCTCGAGCAAGAAATCTCTTACTTGTTTGTTTTTCTTTGTTGGTTTTGTTTTTGTTTCTCCAAGATTGCATACATCTACCTCTTTAAATATTATGTTCAAGTGGATATTTATTGAATTGTTTATTTATTAATCAATGACCTTAATAGAAGACTAACAACTACAGAATGTATACTAATTAAGAATTAATTATTGGGTCCTATAATGACTCACTAGTGGATTATTTAGTTTATCTTTGGCTTGGATTATTTGTTAGATCCAGGAATCCTGCCGGACTCAACAACCAATATTATTACTTTTCACTTCTCCGTCTGTTGTGTTGAGTAGTTTCTTTGTATTTTCCACTCTACTTCGCTGTTCAGACATAGGATTAGTTTGGTTGAGCGGTTTGAAGTGGAATACTAAACATCTGATTTTCGTCTAATGAATATATTTAGATGGTGAGTTGCATAGATCTCTAAAACGAATCTATCGTCAGATGTTCTACACCACCCACTAACTTTTTTTATTGAATTTGTTTTTCTAGGACTAATTAATTTTTAATATTTGGTTACTTAACTTGTCTCGTTTAACCAATATGCTAATTAGTGTTAATATCAACTAGTGTCTAACCCGTGCTACGCACCGGGGCCGGTGGGATCGACCAATTTAGCGTGGCGGGGCTTCGCCCCGCGCCCGTAGACCAAATGCATTAATATTTTTTTTTCAAAATTTGTGATTAGTTATATTTTTAAAGAGATAGGAAACTTTAATACCTATTAGGTGTCTAATTATTCGATGGTTTAAATTTAGTATTAAAAATTTATGTTAATGTATTGGTTTTATGGACAAATATAAAAATAATTGGAAAGAAGTTGACTCCATAATAAAATTAAATTTATTTACAATTAAACAAAATTATACACTTATTTATTTATGTTGAGATTTAAGAAGTCGATTAATGCATTTTATTTTGGATAGCGGTCGATTTTATGTTAGTAGGTATAAGTATTTCTAAGATGCTGCTAGTAGTTAAGTAGTCAATAATATGTTGACCGGTCAAACCCATATCAAATTTTTGTTACTGGGTCCTTTATATTGTGAATGCACTTGCCCACAACACATGTTGCATCATCCATGTGACATCAAAAAGGCCCTTTTCTTCACCATTTATTGTCGAGAAAAAGTGAGAACAAAACCTTGTTATTTGGAAAGTACAAAAGAAACTGAAGTTGATAAAAATGTTTTTGAAAACAAAAATCAAGAGAAATATAGGGAGAGATCGAATCAACGCCTTCTGGTACATAGACTTCTGAAGATGTTTTTTCACGATTTGAGGAAATTTGAAGACATAGTTGGGTTTTTTCACCATTACAACTGAAAAAGAAGCTTATCGAAATAAAAAATCGTCTATACGGGTCAGTGCATCAAACACACCTCCATGTTTTACTGTATTTCGTAGTTTTTTGTTTAATTTTCATTTGATTGTAACATGGACTTTTGGTTTTGTGCAAAATTGGATTTTAGGATTTATTGGAATTGGGGATTTCATCTAATACATGCAATTTAGGTATGTAGTAACACGTATTATGGTTTTTGAATGATGTTTGATTTTTTCTAATCACAACTAAGGAAATTGAAATTTGGATTTATCAAATTTGTGGAAGAAGATCAAATATACAAACATTTCAAGCTAAAAGTGCCAATTATTTCTATATGTGTACTATGTGGAGGACTGCTTTCCAAAATATTCTGAATGCAAAGTATCCTTCTTAATGTCTCTCTAATAATTTATGGAATTATTTCTGGATCAAGTGGAAGTTAATTATTTATGAGAATCATCTCCAAGTTATACACCTATTCTGTCCTATTGTTGATTGTATTCTATGTTCTTTCGATTCATGCTATAACTGGTCGTGAGCATATCCCTTCTCCTATCATTGGTTCCAAAGATGCGGAGGTTTTGAAAGCGAAATATATCTTATTGATCAGGAGGTGAGTACGTAGAGTTTTGACATAATTGATGTATTTTAATTATTTTGTAGAATTGATGTATTTTAGTTAGTTTGTAGAAATGAGTGTTATTTTTATTGTAGATTTACCTTATCTTTTACCAATCGTTACGTTGTCCTTACTAATCTTTTTGTGTTTGATTTAAAAAAAAAAAAAAAACTTCCAAGCACTCTTTCATATTTTCACCACACATGCGACTCAAAAGGTGGTGAAAGCATTAGTATGTAACCCATGCTACGCACCGGGTTTGATAGAAATTTACAATTGGTGTGGCGGGGCTTCGCCTCGCACCCGTGGCCTAGATTTGTTGGAACATCTCGTAGATAACAACACATTAAGGCGCAAGATGATAATATCATAGAACTTAAATTAACAACTCCACAAATCACACTTAATCAAATAAATCTAACCATATAAAACCCACAAAAATGCAAAGGTGTCAGAAACCTCAACTCTCTTTGTCAGATGGCTGCAGATAACAATACATTAAGGCGTCACCCATTAGGGGAGACAAAAATTATCCGAGGGAAAGAATACATAATTCTTTATCTCTGCATCGCACCAATGAAGTTGTTTACTGTGAAACAATATATTTTGAATAATAGTGAAATTTCCACCAACTAACACTAAAATAGAATAGTAGTGAAATGTCTACCAACTAACACTAAAATAGGAGTGGAACTTGCTTCAGAATAAATAAATACTACACTAAAATAGGAGTGGAACTTGCTTCAGAATAAATAAATAGTGTAAAAACATGTACCGTAAATGATTCAAAAAATGCACCATTATCATGACCCTAAAGAAAACCTACTACTAAGACTATTTCAATTCATGAGATACCAAACACATTGTTAAAAAAACATTGCCTTAGATGTACAATTTGGAGCTTTCCCTGTGCGCTGGTATGTATAAAAAATACAGTTAATTGATAAGTACATATGTATTCTATGTTGATGCAGATAAGATGATTTTAGAACATGCTCATAATGTAAAACCATATTAAGGCACTCACTCTAGTATCGGGTAAATGTCAAAGGAACTTACTTCTAATATATCTCCTCGTGGAATAGATCATCCTTTGAAGATAAAATTATTAATATTGTGCAAGTTCAAATATGTTTTACCGCTGCATGCATAAATATAAAGTCAAAATTGAACATTCTTCATAAATTGATGTCCCTTGCATTCCACAATCTCACAATCTTACCTTTATGACGCCTAAGCATACCCCGTCTGAACCTGAAGAAGTTTCACAAATGGAAATTAAGACAATATTGTTGATTTATCAAAACACAGGAACATACTGACAAAATAATATATTATATTTGATATTCAAAACATGCCAGTATGCCACTAACATGTAATTTTAACTCCATCAAACCCATGTATAGCTTATTAACAGGATTCAACTCTCGTAGCCAAGCCGGCCACAAACTGACAAATATATACTCTAATGCCTTCTAATCATGTGGCAAAACCAACGTCATACACTCCTAAACCTCTTATTTCCGTAGCCAAGCCACCAACATATACTCATTTATCTCTCATATCAACGGAGAAACCACTCCAGTGTCTCCCATGCCGCAGCACTATTATACACTCACCTCCCACCACCGCTGCTAAGCCACCATCGGTACTCCTGTACAGGCTGTACCCCACTGTCGTTTCCAACCACTATCTCCTACTCCCATTATGCTAAGCCACTATCCCATACGGTAACTGGAGCTAAAGAATAACTGGCAGAATACCACTTTGAAATTTCAAAAGAATGCCGCCCCTATGAAGCCCTTGCAAAAAAAAAATAAAAATGAACCAATAATAACCGGCAGAATACCTTGAAATATTTGGTAAAGTGCATATATCCGTCGCAAAATTGGCATAAAACGCCAATAAATGAATTGATAAATCGCACATACCAGCACAATGCTTACAATTATTTCAACAGAGTTGAGGCTTGCAACCAGTATCCCAAATTTTAAAAATGTTGAATTACCTAATAATTATTTGATAGAAACAATGCACAAAACTGAATTCGAAAATACCAACTAAGAGAAGGTTGAGACTTACTTAATCTTTCCAAAGGTCTTTGTTAACCCTTTCAGTTATATCCTGCAAATCAGGGGTATTTGTTCAGTCTCGAAAAATAATTATTTATGACTCAAATCGGTCTCAGAATGTAGTCAGTCGTAACTTGAAACATAAAATCCAATAAATTTATACAAACGCCAAAAAAGAATATACAAAACTAAAATTACCACCGATAGATCAAAATTGGAATGAAAAATTATTTCCAAAAGGTATAGAAAAAGGTGTAGAGTTTTACAACCATCGGAGGTGAGCCCACAACTTTTTTTTTCAACCGACAAAGGCTGAGCGTTTGCTGCAGCATAATCATCCACACTTTTACCACGTATCTTCCCTTGTTTTTTTTGTTTTTTTGATCGGACCCTTGTTTTGTATAATTAAAGACCATTCTCTGTCTCTCTCAAATGAATTATTTTCTTCTTTTGGGTTGTTGTTAGTATCCTGCAGTCTGAACATGAAAAAGATTAATAATTATCTGATTTGCTATCTTTAATTCCGAGGTTGATAATTTAAACATAACCGTCGCCATGGCAGAAGTTTTAAAAAGGATCCTCACCTTCCAAGCTTCATAGCTTTATCTGGTTGGTTCAACTGTAAGGATTAGATTGTGTCTGTTAGTGCACTCCCATGTATGTCATCTGTAGTCCTACAAAAGATACGCAGTAACAAAAAAAAAAAAAAAAAATAATAATTGGTCAACTGCACAAAAAAACTAAAAAAAGAATGAAGAAGAAAAGATCCATTCCAAAGCTTCATAAGAAATTGCCACAAATATTAAGTTATAACCATTTGTTAGAATTAACTTGTGTTCAAAAATGAGAGAGGCCAAAGATAAGAAATTAATAAATTAACAAATTTGGACTTGTCATCCTTGGCTGTGTTTTTTTCTGTAACATAAGCTTAATTACATGTACAAATAAAAAGAAAGACGAAATGAAAAAAATAAATTATGTTAGAGTTCTCTAGATCGAGCTAGAAATGTTAATTCACCACTTATTTAGTATCTCTTTCTTAATAATTAAGAGTTCTTATCCTTAGCCATGCACTTTTATGTAACTAATCTTAGTGTACAGATAAGAAAAACTGAATGATGAAAATGTAAAATGACCTTATACAATTAATGGCAAAATTCTACCAGACTACCACTATCAGCTGTCTTACTGGTCTCAACACCACAAAACTCTTATTCACCTGCACCGGAGGACTCCTTGTTGCTAGATGCTTTACTTATTGTGAGTCGACGAACTTTTCATTCTAAATCTAAATTTCCCGCATCCAAACACCACCATCAACAACCGATTTAGTCACAATGTTTGAGACAAAATTTAGCTTCCCAATAACATCTGCAGAAAATAAATAAATCCATTTATGTTATTCAAAGGAACCATATAAAATGTAAGAAAAACTAACTGATACACCAACCCCTTGTATAATACGTGGTATCGCTTTTTCTGCTAGCAACATTCTCATGAGCTAGGAATTCGAAAACTTCTTGAGGAAACGCCGTTGGAGCTAAGCTTTTCTATTTTTGAAAACCTATTTACGTAACATACTCAAATGAAACTATTCTATATCCATTAGTTGGTTTGGCAAAACTAAACCACCGAATGGCATACACATGTCCTTCCTCAATTTTTCTTGGATCAAATTTACATGATCCTTTCCTAGCTTGCATCTGAGTCCCCATATGTGAAACAGTTAGTCTAATAAAATAACAACTTAAACACTCCACCCTATGGCCAGAAGAACGATTTAGCTTACATAATGAAAAAGACCAAAACTCAACAATGATGCTGAAGAGGAAAGAAAATAGCTTTCAAATCAAACGATTAAATTAGAAAATTGATAATCGTAGCCAGAAAAGCACAATGTCACACACACGAATAGTCATAAACAATGCAAGATCAACTTAATAGGATGCCATCCTTTGTATTTTAAACAATGTAATGACCCAGCAAAATACATGACTAATTTAATTGAACACAAAATAATTATTTTCACTCCTTATAAACGTGGACATAACAAAGAGTCAAAGTTCACACTTTAAAAAAAAAAAAAACCAAAACTCGCTTAAGAGAAAAAATTAGTCCTGGACTGTCTAGGGGTCGCAATATTTGATGACTGGAGAGAAATCAATTGAAACAAACACTCAAAGAAAAAAAAGAAAAAAAAACTTCAAATCTTTGCTGAGGAAAAAATATGTGGTAACAATGGCAATACAAACTATCATGAAAACAAACAAATCGGATAATTCCTAGGATGCAAATTAAGAACTTATAATTGTATCATAAAAGCTGATCTCAAATACCAATTCCAAAATTATTCGTAAAATTTAAGCACTACTCACATCCTAGCTAATAAGATGAAGCTCAAGACATCCATATATGTCCATTTTTTTCTTTCAAATTTCACAACCTCTCCGAGTTTTGTGTTATCCTGGGCTGAGATTTTTGCGAAAACGTTAATATTGTCTGAATCCTGGTGTACAAATACAGATTCAATTTCAAATCAAAAAAAGGGAATACAGTGGAGTAGCAGAGAAACCTTGACCATGGATCTCCACTGTTTTCTTATTGTTCTTCTCACCCATTAGATGTTGTTTTCTTCTCACCGATTAGACGTTCGAATTTGGCATGTGACTGTAACTGAAGTTGCAAACCTAGTAGCCTTGTATTCTTCTTGTACACCTCGTAGCTTGATCATCAAGCTATTCCTTCGGATCTTTCTCTAAAATAGGCATAAGATTATTATTATTTTTATTTTATTTTTGAAGCGTGAAATATATAAAATAGGCACAAAATGTCAACAAATCAACCGTGTTTACTAATTTAGACACCCAAAGACACTCAATCCTTGAGAACAAAGAAAACTACCATAAAATAGAGAGCCCCTACGTACTTCCCACGTATAAAGTATTTTCTTTCTTAAAATTCACAAAAATATTTTATTTTCCTTTTATTTTCTTCTATTTCTTTGAAGATCTTTTCGTTCTAAGAATACATGGATTTTTTTCCTTTCCCAAAGATTTTACGTAGTCAAGGAAACTCACCACTTAACAAAAATACAATGTCTTCAAATCCCAATTTCCAAATTGTACTCATTTACCTGTCTAACTTTGTCTACTTTGAGTCACCCATCAATCTCTTAGTCACCCAATACATTTTGAGGTTGTCTTAATTTACTGAGAAATAAATACTATTTCAAATTAAAATTGCAAAATCAACATGATGATGTGGATTCAAAAAAAAAAAAAAAGTGACATGTGAACAAAAAACTAATTGCAACTAATATTAGCATAAAAAAAAGAAAAAGCAATTGTTTAAGATGCATGCTTACTGTTTTGCAAGTTGGCCATCCATGCTTAACAAAATGCAATCTTCACCAGCAGCAACGCCTCCACATGAGAACGCCATAAAGTAAACAGCAAAATGTGGAACCGGATAACGCAAAGGACGCTTCTCTAATATAAAATACCAATGCGATGAATGGATTGTAAACTACTCCTGCAAGTGTGTACCAACCAAACATAGATCCAATCTCAAACCCACAGTGAATTATAAAAGAATAACACATTGGTAATTAGGTTAGGCATACAAACCATGGATCTCCATTGCTCTCTGATTTTCCTTCGCACCCATTGAACGTGCTACTATAACTGAAGGTGCAAATCCAGCAGCCTTATATACACCTCTGTAGCTTGATCATCACAAATTTATTAGCTGTCTTGTGTGGTTAGAGATTGATGAATGGTGTGTAAACTTTCCGTGCAGATTTGTTAACCACTGCAAGTTAACAAAGAACCAACAAAACGATCAATAACCAACAAAATCCAATAATTTAACACGGTGGAAATTGGTAATGTATTATATATATCACAGATTCAATGTGCGAGATTTGAATGTGCGAAATTGGTAATCCCTACATACACATACGTAGATTTGACAAATATTGAATATCCGAAATATTGTGAAATATTCTAAATATTCACATATCTGAGCAGAAGTTGCCGCCTGAACTTGTCCATTAATGAAACTTAAAAGATTTCTCAAATACTGATTTTTCGCCATACCTGTGATCCAATAAACAGTACATGCACACACCAAACACAAAATTAATAACACAACATGATCATCAAATATTTTATGCCATTAAATCACACTAAACAAACATAGATCTCAAAAGATAACTAACCTAGTGTTGCACCCGGATCAGGAAAACAATCTTGCATACCTTACTTAGAACTCATATGCGTACACTTCACTATATATATAATTATCTAGTAGGGATTATACACGGAAACTTTTTTGTATATGGAATATATAAATTTGGTACACTAAGATCTCAAAAGATCTTCATATTTATAAATAGAATCTGGCGGCAACGTTTTTGTCGCGAAAAATCAAAATTTTCTAATTTAAGGTCACCGTATAAAAGACTTAGGGGATTGGCTAACTTTTTTTACTTCTTGCTCCACTACAAATATAACAAATTAACAAATGGAAGACAGAAATATGTATATTGGCAAAATTCAATTCAACATGGAAGAATACCAGAAGGTAAGAAACCATGAACATTGGTTCGCTCAGTTTCATTTAGAGAGGATTTCTCGAATTGGATTTAGACGAAGATGTATGCTGCAAAAAGAGCAATAGTCAGTTAATTTTTTAGAAAACTTACATGAACTGTTGTTTATGAGGACGTAATATTGTTTGTTGGATGCTTGGAAATATTTGAAAGACAAAGGAAATAAAAAATGCCATAAGTTAGAATGCATGGCCGTATAACATCAAGATCACAAAAAGATAAAAAAAAATTGCATCTGAAGGGAGGTATTATAGAAAATAGTAGGATACGGGGTTATATGAATTGGACTGCCAAATTTGCGTGCATTGTACCGCAATGTTCAAGATGGACTTAAGTTTTCTGATGACAGACACAAAAAAAAAATACACAATTTATGTTACAAATAGACCTGTTTTTTGTTTTTGTTTTTGTAAGAACAACTGATTTATGCACCAACCTAATACCTATATAATATGTGTATCATTTTTCCTGCTAGAAACATCAAGCCAGAAATTCAAAGACTTCTGGTCGCTAAGCTTTTCCATCTTACTGTTCAGGCACATGACATTCTCAAACGAAACTATCTTGTAACCAGTAGTTGGCTTGGAAACACTAAATCTCTGAATAGAGTACACACATCATCCTTAATCTTTTCCTGGATCAAGAGTACGTGATCCCTCCCCACTCTAGCATGCATCTGAGTTCCCTGCATTGGATATTAAATTTAAATGTTAGGGCATCCTTATATATTGACAGCTAATATATAACCAGTAGAGGAAAACAATACGTGTTAACCAACAAAACGATCAATCAACAACCTATTATGTAATCAATCGAGCAACAATCCTAAGCTCCAAAATCCGATAGCGACCAAAAATCCGACAGTGAATGATTAAAAAACGAATGATTAAAAAAAAATTGGTACTTTGGATAGGCATACAAACCTTGTTTACGGTTCTCCATTGCTTTATGATTTTTCTCAGTTTGATAGCTTGGCTTGGTATCGTCTTTGCGACTGTAACTGAATGTGCGCATCCCTGTACCGTTTGTATATAGATCCCTAGCTAACTTGGTTTCTAAGAAATTCCTTTGAATTTTTTCTCTAAATTTCGCATAGGTTGCCGGCAATTCAACTGCTATATTTGGAGTAACCTAAATATTTTATTCCGGTATTAGCGAAAAATATATCGAAAGTGTTCCGGTTTATTAAGAGAAATATATAGATAAAAAAGGTTAAAACTATAATTAAGGAAAAAATATTTACGTGTTATATCAGACAATTTTTACCAATTTCCTGAACTTGATAATTAAAGACATTTGAAGAGAATTTGGGAAAAATATCTTTTCTGGACGTGATAATCATGGACATTTGAAAAAGATTTTGGAAAAATATCCAAAAAAGAAAATTGGTAAAAAATAATTCTATAAATTTCAGCTATAAAAAATAATAAATCTAATATTAGTAGTTCACGTGCTATATATCTGATGGCCTTGATTTTATTTGAATCATGTAATTAACGGCCACGAAATGTAAGGGGGCTAACTTTGATTTCGCCAATCGTCAGCGAGGTTCCGTTCACCGGTAATGGGATGGGAGGTAAGCGCAACTCTCGACGTGGTGTGAGTGATGTGATTGGGTGTTTAGGTTGTTGATATATCCTCTTTTTTATTAACAAATTGTCCTATCCATGTAAAAGTTTAGAAATATATATATCACATGCAAATTTTTAAAATGCAATTTTTAATAGATAATAAAAAGAAACATCAAATGCAAGAAGTGTGCATGCAGTGTTACTGCAGAATAAGTAAACACGTCATTGCCTTCTTCATTTATCTCGACCAACGGTTGCATGTTATCGCCCATTTCATCACCATTTTCCATAGTGTCATACTTT
This sequence comes from Papaver armeniacum, assembly GCA_023531295.1. Classification (NCBI taxonomy): domain Eukaryota; kingdom Viridiplantae; phylum Streptophyta; class Magnoliopsida; order Ranunculales; family Papaveraceae; genus Papaver; species Papaver armeniacum. The sequence continues at coordinate 9,066 of JAJJWW010003716.1, read as the reverse complement.
GTTTTTCTCACCATGTCTTTCTTAATAGATATCTGCAATTGTTCTCTGTCTGGAGTTGTACTTAACATTCATTTTTGTTTAATAGATATGCTTTCTCCAAAGCATAATCATAATCAAATATATGTCATGTTCTTTTAGAGTGAGATATACGAAGCTTCTTTCTTTAAGTATGAACCTTAAGACCATTGATTTCCCTACTGCATTTAATATATTTTTTACGCAGTCTGCTCGATTTTTCTGCAAAACAAAATTATGCTCAAAGAGGTTGCATTGTGCTTTGTTTTTTTTCCGAAAATTGTGCTTATCATAAACATCATGGTTAAATCGTACATCTACCGTTGGCAATGCCATAATTTTTGTTTATCTAATATTTTTATCTATAACAATATCAGTCGATTGTCCCATTGTTGTGAATACACCACTGTTGTTACCATCGTGTATTATAAATTGAAGAATGTAACTGTCACAAAGCATGTGTTAGGTTAGTAACATTTTTTTATCTGTACATATAACTTAACATTTCTGCTTGTTACCGTGGAATTGGTGTGTTCACCATGACGGCACATCTATTGTACAATGGATCGCCTTTCATGTAGACATGCCTTTCTTTGTATACTGGACGTGACATGTAGTACTGGTCCACGGAGATCATGTCTCAATTCCAAAAATTATTCCTTTAATGGAAAATGTTGCGTCGTGCATCGCATTCGATTCTTTTATAAAATTTTGTTTTGCATTTAAATATAATTTAAATTGAATTACTTTTCAGGTCTTACCATAAACTTTTCCTTGGAATGTAGCATTTTTAGTGCTTCATCGAGTGTTAAACTCATCAACGATCTATTAAAAACTAAGTTGATCAATTCAAATGCAGTTCTCATAATGAACATTCCCTTGTAAATCTCCAAATCTAGTATATCGTGATTTATGTATATTCTTGTAGATTTACTGGATTGTAGATCTCTCTGTGATGATTCAATTTTCAACGTTAAGCTTAATTTAAAAATTCCATTTATGCCCAACTATGTTGTACTGTTATGGATTTCAATCTATATTAAAATATGATGTTAAGCTCAATTTAGTTTAAATTTTACAGACACCTTGAGATTGCTCAACGATTGTTGAAGTTATTATAATTATTATTCGATTAACCCCATCGTTTTCCAGCATAGAATCACTTGGTTGGGTGGTCATATTATCACATAGAGTTACCCTTATCGAAATTTCATTGTGGCTTTGTATTAGAACATCACGCGATGGTGCATCAGTTTCGTTTTTTCTACATTTCATCTGACTTCTCGAAACACCCCTTAAGATCCCAACAACATCTGCATAAAATAATTACTAAGTTTATATATTGTTATTGCATATAAACAAATATTCTTACCTATCAACTCTGTTCTCTTATCTATCTTTTCCCCAAGTGTTGTAAAATATGATTGTTCTCTTATCTATCTTTTCCCCAAGTGTTGTAACATATGATATTGCAAATTTATATCTTGCTATTTGATGATCCTTTTTAGGAAGAAGTTTTATGCTCATGAATATATTTACCCAGATTTTTCTTGCACCACGTACTTGATGGAAATCTCTGTGGTACGATTGTAGATTAAAATGATCTACTGATCCTTAATTCTGACCTTGAAGTGAGGATTATCTTTTAGCTAAATGTAAGCATGTATCTTTTGTTTTCATATATAAATTTTAATATTACGTGGTGGTGCTCCGAAACCACGGCAACCAACTTGAACTAAAGAGCAAAGGAAAAAAATACGAAGAAAAAAAATTACATGACCGATGACCCTCATCATGGATTTCGTCTTCTGTTGTTATACCAACATTCTCAGCTGATGCACCTTGCTCGAATACTGAATGATCAACGCTTACATTTTCTCCATATATGCACAAAAAGATACATTTAAGATATGTTCATGATATGTGTCATACCCCGATTTCGGCTGTGGTTCGCCATGTAATGGAATATAAGTAATGGTTTGTCCTTTCCTAACACCGAGGCCTTTTCAGCACAACTGGCTCAGAGTTGGCAGAAAACTCTGTAGTTAAGCGTGCTCGGGCGGGAGTAATCCAGGGATGGGTTCCCGGGAAGTTTCTGCTGGATTACCAAAGAGATGCCCGTTGAAAACCCCACACTGCCAGATGACCACAGTGGCTAAGTGGGGACAATATCGGTGGAGGGACGGGTCATTACAAATGGTATCAGAGCCGATGACGGGTCAGGTGGGAAGGTACGCTGGACGGGGTTGTTCCAGGTGCTTCTCATGAGGGGCGGGGAACGTCGGAGATCTGGGCTTGCGAATATATTCTGGAGCCGAGGACGGCTCCAATTTAAGGTGGTGGTATTGTAATACCCCGATTTCGGCTGTGGTTCGCCGATGTAATGGAATATAAGTAATGGTTTGTCCTTTCCTAAAACCGAGGCCTTTTCAGCACAATTGGCCCAGAGTTGGCAGAAAACTCTGCAGTTAAGCGTGCTCGGGCGGGAGTAATCCAGGGATGGGTGACCTCCCGGGAAGTTTCTGCTGGATTACCGCAGAGATGCTCGTTGAAAACCCCACACTTCCGGATGACCGCAGTGGCTAAGTGGGGACAGTATCGGTGGAGGGACGGGTCATTACAATATGTGAAAGAGATTAAAGAGACAGACAGAAGGGAAAGTTTAGCAAATAACTGATGATGCGCATAAGTTTCCCCTACTTCCTAAAAAATATTGTCTCTACCACACACTTACCAGTTTCTCTGTTCATTTTCTCATGAATCTTGCAGCCAAAAATGATTCCAATTGTTCCATAACCAAATTTATTAGGCTAAATTTACATAGGACCCAAAATTTGTCAACAGTGCAAAAAAAAAAAAAATTGAGCATATACTCCACCAACATCTTTGACAATTAAACACCATTAACATGGATTCTTTTAACTCACAAATGGCTCAGTTATTATACCCTTGATGATGTCCAATGCATAAATATGTTATATGGAGACCAGAAATATCTAACACTAAAAATAGTTCAATTATTTTCATCCAAGATATCATGGGGCAAACTAAAAACATACTTGAGACATCTTTCATAGTTCCAAAATTAACACTACATGGCCATATCGAATTAGTGGGTAGGATCCCATAATCGGCTGATGTTTGTTATGCTCACTTTCAAGTCAATTGATTTTACACTTTACAGACTGTAGATGAGATTAGGTTGGTGTTTAAGCAGCTCCGTAACCAACAACAAACCTAATGATAGAGTACTCTAAGTTATATCATTTTCTTCTGTATGATGTTTCCTTGTACTCTCAGAAAATATCATGACTCCATTCTATTACATCCAAACACTTAGCCCGAATCTCATGAACCTTATAGAGTATGAATCCTGAACTTTGGGGCTCAATCCTCAAGATTAAAAAAACCAAATGAGCATGTCGATGAAGTCATAGTTCTAGGTTTTCCCGCATGGATAATGGACAAAAAGAAAGATAATGGTTATTATTTAGACCATTACAGCAGTCCATGTATATCTACATGCATTCCAATAACATAACTGATACTCGAAAAATTAAACTGTCGATGTAATTGGAAACAAAATAAGAATACTCAAGTAAGAAATGTTAAGTTGACAATACCATTTCTATGAAATGTGAAACCAGATGCTTTCATAAATCCATTGATGAAATAAATCTTATTCGCGCACGACTCAGTTTGTTCACCAAAGCCCCATATTGGTGAGACCTTCTCCCAAGCATAAACGATAATTCTAAACAAATCCACCATTTATTAAAAACAAATCCATTTTAGTAATCAATCGGAAATGCTATTCCAAGCACTCTTCACCACACTAATCACCACTCAAATGCTAGGTGTTGCACAGGTAGTGGTCCAATTTATTCAGCCATGACCCACCGTTAGAAAAAATGGTACATAGAGAAATGTAGGGTTTAGATGTTGTGAGATGTGAGTAGAGTGGTGTTTTGTGCTGTGAATAGCACCACCGGTAATCAATGCAAAAAAAAATAAAAAATAAAAATTGATGTCTGCAGACTATGTAAAAAGAAGTATATAAATACTTGGTTACCAGCCTTTGAACTGCATCAGAGAAAATTCAGAGTTCATCCATAAAACCATTGACATCATGATGTGTTGGAATTAAAAGGACGGGATGGATTGGCGGATCAAGGCAAGATATTTTTACGCCACATAGCATCATCACCACCTGCACCTTTACTGCTCAACAAAGATTGAGAAATTATTCAACAGATCCGCTACACTTTGATTTAGAAACGGAATGTGCAAGAAAGATATTGTATAAGTATGGTTTATTATATCCTTAAAAGTAGATATAGTATGTTAGACGCATATAGATTCGATGTATCTGTTAAAAAATGATAGAGAGGTATACAAATATATTAACTACAATAAGGAATTAAGATAACTAAGATGGTGTACTTGAACGTCATGTTTGCCTTCAAAACTTGAATAATTGTGTCTATTGAAGTAAGGGGTGGTACAGCATCATGCAGATTCAACCCATCGCACCTGTCTTGATTATATTTTCCAACCCCCTGACTTGACACTGATCTCCCTAAAGAAGAATAAGCAATAAGCCGCAGAGGAGGATGGAAATCTTTCTCTCCAAGGATGAAAATAACTGGATATTTATTTTACCTTCATCTGCATGACCTTCCTTTCTCAAATTATTTCGAAACACACTAATTTGCGTTTAGTGTAAAATCCCTCCTTCCTTGTCGAAACACACTAATCTCCATGATCTCCATGAAAATAACATTCTCTCCGAGGATGAACATAACAGGATATTTATTTTACCTTCATCTCGAAACACAGATACTCTGAACACACTAATCTCCAAGAGGACCATGACCTTGTTAGTGAAGTCAGTGCGGTTTTAAAAAAGACCATGTAATTCTTAGTAGAGTTTCAATCTAAACAGTGTACTATGTATGTAGACTTGTTGAAGAATATTAGAACTGGATATAGCGATTATCTATGTATATTGAAAATAATTTAATTTTCTCGGTTTTAACATGATGTATCTTCCTGCGTCCTGCCCAAGATCCTATCATACTACTACGATGAACCTTTAGGCGTCAATGAAGTCTGTCTTTACTTATCATACACTTCTTGGTACGTATGTAGGACTTAGGAGATAAGTGGGGTCATATTTCTTTCTTTGTATGTTACACAATTCTGCCGAAACACACTAATTGGGAAGGATGGTTCATTTGCAAATTATGATACTTTCGTGAAGATCATGGAGATTAGTGCGCTTAGGGTTCATCTCCATGACCTTCCTTCCTTCCTTGCGTTTAGGGTTCATTTCTCAATACTCTGATGACCTTCCTTCCTTCCTTGCGTTTAGGGTTCATTTCTCAATACTCTGATGACCTTCATTCCTTCCTCAATTCTATCGTGATTTTCGTAACTTCATCTCCATCCCCTTCTTCTTCTTCTATTGCTTCTTGGTTTCTTGGTTGTTGTTTCTATTCATTTCTCTCTTAATATACCGAAACTCCTGAAAAAATACGTTACCAAAATATCCAACTTGTAAACTGTAAATAAGAAGTTAACCAAGGGATGGAGCACAAAATAGAAAAAATAAGTAGAAGGAGAGGTTATACTCTCAGCGTTTTTTATTATTGGCATACTTGCAAACATGCTGCCCAGTCTGCTAAGCAAGAACTTGTTTTGCAAGAAGTTGTTTTCGCTTTGGATCAATACTCTAGAATATAATGTCCCCAGTGCATAATTAGCTCACCCTAAAAAGTGTTCTGCCTTTACCTAAAATTACACATGTAGAAAAGATTTTTCGGAGTAAACTTGTTATTGTTAAGTATTTTTTATTGAGGGATACATGTTGAACAGTTTCACTTGCAAGGTGACTTTTCAAGTATCTGTCAAACATCTATTATTCTCATCTAGTAGATGCATAAAAATAAAAGAACCGTTTAGATGTAACTAACAAACTCTTGAGCATGTATTTCAAACAACAACTTGGTCCAGTCTCCATGCATAAATTCACAACAGTGTGATCATTATCACGACAACTCACAAATGTGATTTGCGTTCACCATTTGCAACAGTTATTGACTTACTTATGGAACTTGGCTGAAACTCTCTCAAGAATTTCAAGGTAAAATTCTATGTATAACTTAAGAAACTGAAATGAAAATCTTGCATAATTAATTAACGAAGATGTATCCTTTAGCATACAACCATACATTATACTATTATAAGATTTATATTTTATCTTGGTCTACTAAACCCTAAATAAAGTTCTTGGTACATTTACCCGATTAAAGAGTGGTAAGTACTTTCATTCTTTTAACAATGTTTCCAAAAGACACCAACCTTCATTTTCCCATCCATGGAGATCGTCATGGAGATCGTAATTAGATATGACGTACTCCCAACTATGTGTGGCTGGAAGGAATTGCAATATAGATTCTCGTTTATGCGGCAATAGTCAATGTACCCACATATTGCGTCTCTTATCTCTCCTCCAAGATCTCTGCATATAAAATGAAAAAACAACCATAAATGATCTTTAATTTATAGACTTGTATCTCTTATAAAAACACAACAATGGAGTCATTACTCCCCTTGCTTTCCCAATGGAGTAATTAGTAGACATGGAAATTGAACATCCATTACTGTAACTATATATTACTACACCAAACATACGAATGGTAATCAACAGATCAAGTGTGTATAATATTAACACTTATTGCCTTATACACAATATGCATATGGGATGTGCCGTGAACCACATTCTTACAGGGCAAAAAATATCTCCCAAAAATAATCTCTGAATGTCGAGCATCGACTCCATGACCATGCCGACTCCTCCTACTGCGTCTGTGCAACCACATCATTACACAATATATAATATATATTCCACCACCGCTGCAGCGAAACATTCAACTTAAAATTATTAATCAAAGCTACTTACAAATTAGCAGTACTATGTTTTCGACTGGAAAAAGAATCTTTTTAACACAAATTTAAAGATACAATATGAAAAATTAGGGATTCGGAATTCGTAATAATGCAAAACCAATACACTTTGAAGATGCCTTATCATTTAAGGCAAATATAAAAAAATTAGTGAAAAATTAGTACGTAAGTCGCGAAGTGACTCGAAAAAATGTAGTGGATGAAAATATGCGTACCTTGTTTAGGAAATCTCTGTCCCTGTATTAAGTCAAAATATCTACACCAACGCCAACAATTTTAAGCCGAAAACAAAAAAACACTCGAAATAAAGAAGAAAACATTAATTATATTAAGGTCATAAGAACAATAGAAAGGAAATTAGACAATCGAAATGGCGGTACACCGTAATGATATATATGCACGCATAAGATTGCAAAACAATCAGGGGTCAAAGGCATCTTATCAATAAGGAATTTTTCTGAGTTTGTTCTCGAGGTATCAAAATTTTGCAAACAAAAGCAGACTACCAGAAGGAATATGTCGTGATCCGAATTTTTTTTCTGGATGCTAAAATTTTGGTATGTGAAATAGGCAATCAGCAGTCTTAACCAACAATTGCTATCACTTTCCATACTGAATCTCTCAGAAATCCTAATTTATATTTTAAAATCAACGGGTTAGAAAACTAAAACTGTGCAACCGAGAGTACAACAGCACAAAAAGAGAAAACCAACCCAGAGTACCATACCTCAATTTCCCAGTTTCGTCCTTTTTTAAAAAAACAAAAGGACCTACACTTTAAAGTTTAAAGTTGCTTAATTATAGTAGGATATTGACCTGCATAAACAGATGAATATTATGAGCCTGGAAAATGAAATCATCATCTGGAATTGCGAAGGATAAACAACAGCAAGACCACAATAAAATAGGAGAACTTAACCATTACCAATGTCCATCGTATTTATCTTTTCTCCCAAGCTTCCCGTTAGTGCGCAAGTTTGACAGTATGGTATTCTATATGTGTATCATAATTGAATGCACAAATAATATTGCGAAATTAAAATAGATGCATATGGAATCTAGAACGAAGGCCTTTTCTTACCACGCAGTCTCGGCTTGAAGAGCAACTATGCAAACCTGGAGAAGAGAATGGTGATAAAAATAGAATTTTGGAATATATTAAGAAAATATATGTGTATATATAGTTAACGTGGTCTAAGTTAGGATATATTTACCCGCATATCCAGATGATTCAAAAGAAAAGGAAGAAAAATCTTTAGTTAAATGCAAGCTTTGAGCGAACAAACCTATTAGTGTAACAAAATATATTTATAAATAGACTATTCTGCCAAAAATGGGTTCCTCTCTTTATTTCCTCCAATCCGCCCAAATTCTTTTTTTCCTTTGTTTTTGTCCGAACAAAAATAAGTTAAATAACTTGTTTATAAGGAAAAAAATAAGTTAAGAATGAAAAAACTATAATTCAAGGAAAATAAAAAATATCGAATAAATATTTCCATTTTTTAGCACTAAATTAGCCCACACACCTAAATTATCGAATAAATAAAACACTCCTTCGTTGATTTTTTTTTTTTTTTTTGATAGGAAAAAAGATACTTTCTATATGACTTATATTAAGAATCCTAACTGTTATGGAAATTCTTATGATTTTTCTTCTTTTACGGAAATTTTTGGATTTTTCCTAATAATAATTACCCTAAAGATTTTCTCTGATTTTTCTTCGGTTATGGAAATTCTTGGATTTTTCCTAAAAATAATTAGCCTAAAGATCTTCTAATTTTTTTTGCTTTGGCATGTAAATCTCGTAAAAAAACTTATATATGTTGATTTTCCTTTTACATGGTAAAAAAAAATCTACCGGGCCCTCACAAAAGATATTTGTAGATTTTGACGCTAATCCGAAGGTCCAGATTTCATATTCTATTAAAAATTGACGGCCACGAAATGTAAGGGGGCTAACTTTGATTTCGGCCAATCGGGAGCGAGGGTTCCGCTCAGGGGCCTACAATGGGAGGGGAGGTAAGCGCAACTCTCGACGTGGTGTGAGAGATGTGATTGGGTGTTTAGGTTATTGATTGAACT
>JAJJWW010003715.1:0-152482 GCA_023531295.1 Papaver armeniacum | reverse complement strand
TCAAAATATTTTCCCCTCCTTCTACTCTCACCTCACTCAACCCAAATTCAAAATAAAACACACACTAATCATTCATAATAAATCTATATGATTTTACTAATTATTATTAATCATTAATCCCACTCAGTGAGGGGTAGATTATGATTTAAAAAAATACTTAGATAAGGGGTGACCCCGAATTGATATTTGGATCCAGTTTTTGTCATTTTCTTATATCCCCGAATTCCTTTTTATATCCCCCAATTTCGCGTTCTTTTTTTATCCTAGTTTGATTGGGGGCCATAAAATTCAATTGGGGCCATGACATTTTATTTGTACCCCTAAAATTTTCACAGGGCGATTTATCAATTCGCGAAAATACTGCTTGCCCCTTGATTATTATTTTTTTTTTTCAAATAATGATTCTTTAATTAACGACCACTTTCAAAGACAATAATGACTTTAAGGGCCGCCATACATAACAAAAAAAAAAATAACGACATTGATCTTTATATGACGACTCCAAACCGTCGTGACATTTCCGGCGCCATTAACGACTCTCTTCAAGAAGATACCCACTCTTTTATAAGAAATAAACAAAATCAAGTAGAGCCGCTACTAAAACGGTCGAACATTAACGATTTGCTTACGTCAGCCTAATAACGACTTTTATAAAATATAACGATCGCTTAGAATCGCCAATCAAACAGCTTAAACATTAGCGATCACAGAGTCGCCAATGAACCACTTCATACCGATCTCGCAAAAAAAATTGTCCATGATCTCGCCGATTTTTCATACACATGGATAAATAAAAATTTGAAAAAAATTTAAACTCAAATTAAGTAAGAGTATCAATTTAAAATTAATATTAATTACCGGGCATTTTAGCCATTTAGAAAATATATTTTTAAGGGGTGACCCAAATTAGGATTGGGTGGCCTTTTTTGTCCACAAGTGCAAGGCCCCCATTTAAAAGTTTTGGCCTCAATCAAACTAGGATTTTTATATCAACCTTGGTAAAGGGGCTGTGAGGGAACCTGTGAGAGGGGGCTAGCAACCTAATAAGACAAAAAGGTCATTAGAAGTAAAGTCAAGTGCCCCTTATCAATCAAACCCTGGAAATGACTAATTAACCCTTATTGTTAATAATCAAGTTTAGTAATGATAATCAAGATTAAGTAGATAATCAAGATTAATTTTGATAATTAATTTTCACTTATTATAGAATCAAAATCGATGTTTAGAGTTATAAGAAAAAAAATTGAGGAGAAGAAAAAAACTTTTGTGATATTTGTGAAACCCTAGATTTTGATTCACTCCACCAAAATGAGTGATTCCAAAGGTCAAATTTGAGGTGGGTGAATCTATATGATAGAGAAAACAAGTACTACATACCGCTTGATGGAGATCCCGATATGGAGTATTTTTAGATGGTAGAGATGTTTTAGACCAAAGTGAAGGTCAATCTCAACCAATTGAAGAAATTAGCCAACAAAGTGAAGAACCCAAAGACCGAAATGACCAGTATACTTCTAAACTAGTTCTCATTAGCTTTTTGTTCATCAAAATTATGTAAAGTACGTAAAAAGATCAAATTTTTCAAAATTTCAAGAACATACTTGTTGGCTTTAAGAAAGTTACCATCCTAACATACAGCCACTTACTCTAAAAATATCAAATACCAAATCAGAATCGGTTCAATTTGGGAAAAACCTTAAATTATACCAGCTACGTTGGTTAAATTTGTTGGATTCCAAAACGTACCGGAATTACGGTTGGTAAGTATGTGTAGTAGTTACCAACCGTCGGTTATCCTGTGCATGTAAGTACTTAGTGCAGTACTTACGGTTACTAATGTATAAATCGATACCAACCGACACTATATTACGCGTGTGTTGGTGTAAGGGTTACCAACCGTATATTTAATCGAGTGTTTCACTATTCTTTTGATCTATATACTGATGTTGTAGGATGACAGATACCAACCGTAACCCGTTTACGGTTTGTTTATTCTCTTATTTACCAACCGTATATTCATATATGTTTTGGTTTTATTGCCTCGCTTAGACTAATGTTGGTATGTTTTTGTCCAGGTCGTTGATGTACCTCCTATAATGGATGACCAACCTTTAGCAAATGAACTTCTCACCAAAGATTCTAGCTCTCACTATTTAACCGAGGAAACATGGAAGGAGAAAGACGATGCAAAGAAGTGGGCTAGAGAACGAGGAAAGTTGATTATGTGTATCATAGTTTGTAATGGTACCACTAGTGATAGTGCCTTTCAAATGGTTTGCGAGTGTAGTGGACAACATAGAAGTCACGCAAAAAGATACCTTGCAAGTAGCAAAGAAAAAGAGGAAGAATACTACTTTTAGTAAGAAGACCCGATGCCCCTTCAAGCTTCAATTAAAAAGAACGCTAAGAAAAAGGTGGTTTTTGGAGAAAGTTGTATGTGGTAGTCATAACCACCCTATACCGGGAGAGTTTGCTATCACACGCTATGTTGGACGCCTTACCGAAGAAGAAGAGAAGATTGTAGAATCACTGACACAAATTCGTATGAAGCCTGTTGATATCCTCGCTCACTTAAAGGAAAGAAACCCACAAATGCTTCTACTTTGGATACCATCTACAATGCAAGAAAAAAATTGAAGGCTAAGAAATGGGAACAAAGGAACGAAATGCAACAATTAAGGAATTTGGGGGAGTTGCATAATTACTCGGTTTTCCACGATGATGACGAAAGGACGAATAAGACATCTTTTATTGGCTAATCCCCGAGTTTGTGAAGTTGGCACGGTGCTCTCATCAAGTGCTTCTAATGGATTGCACATACAAAACCAACAAGTTTGAGATGCCGTTGTTGAACATTGTCTGGCAAACTTCTACCAATGCTCCTTTTAGTGTTGGTTTTTGCTTTTTGAAAGATGAGCTCAAGAGAGCTATGTGTGGGCACTAGAACAAGTGAAGTTATTCTACGTAGAGGGATATACTCCAAAGGTGATTATTACCGACAAGGAGCAAGCTTTGTTGAATGCAATAAGGAGGGTTTTCCTAAGCTCATAACCTTCTTTTGGCACGTTCCATTTGTGGAAAAGTATTGAAACTAAGTGCATGCGCCTTGTCCGTCCAACCCGAAAAGCGAAATGGATAGAATAAAGGCACTACCGTTACATAAACAAGAAGAGGCTAAAGAGAAATTTAAGAACGATGACAAGTTGGCATGAACTAAATGGGAAAGTTTCAAACGGAGTGAGAGCCTTGACCTATTCTATCACCGTGATGAATATGAAGATAGAGCTCAGATGTTAGTGGCTCATTGAAAGAGGTTATCCAAGTGTTGTGAAGTATTTGTTTGATAATTGGTTGGATCCTCACAAAGAGAAGTTCAGACGGCGTTCACTAACCAATATAGGCACTATGACAACCAAGCTACAAGTACGGCGTGAGTCATCTCACAACCTATCAAGAAGAAACTTCATAGTTGTAATGGTGGGTTAGTTACGTTATTTGAAGCCATGCATTCGTATTTCTCCGTGATCACGATAGAGTTACTGAGTCTTTTGAAAAAAAGCCGAACTAAACAACACACTAAATGGATGGACAATGAGTGGCTAAGGGGAATTACACATCAAGTTTCGCACAAAGCACTGAGAAGATAATGTATGAAGTACAACATTATGAATTGGGGGATTATGAAGAAGAGTGTGTTTGTCCAAACATGACAAGTTTGGGACTTATGTCGGCATGTTATAGCCACATATCAAGACAAAGTGATCCCGATTCAAGATATTGATCCCTTTTGGAAACAATTAACATTCCGTGAAACAATTTTTGATCCACAATTTGGAGGAACGTTTGCCGATACCGAGATTGGAAAAGCTCTAGCCGAGAAATATGCTACACTAAGCCAAGGCCAAAGGCAAATATGGTTGAGTAACTTGAGAGATTTCGATATCCACAATTTAGGTATGACATCAAGGAACCACCAAAGGGGAAGGGTAAGGGAGGCCTCCTACCAAAAAAAAAAAAAGAGGTACGTAGGAAATAAAAAAGCAAGAGAATTGGCGGAAGAATCAAAGAAAAGAGATCCTTGTGGTTATGAATGGTTGAGAAAGGAATATGAAGCGGAGGATGAGATGGAAGAGGATGATGTTCAAGGTAGAAACAAACGAAAAGAGGTCAAGCGGATAAAGGAGAACCAAGTCATCGAAATGTACAACAAAAATGTATTGAGCTTCCTACTCAAGAAAGTGCAACAAGCAAAATTGATGTTAAAGGAAAAGGTCCGGTATTTCGCTCTAAACAACAAGAAAGAAGCAAAGTTGTTGTTCAAGGAAATGGTCGAAAGAAAGTGGAGAAAAAGATGATGGAGTTAAAGGTCAAGGTTCCTATGTCGGACTCGAGGTTTCCTCCCAAGATAGTTCAATAAAAAGACTTATTGGTAAAGTTGGTGTTAAACAATTAGCAAGGAACAATGGAAAGAGTCCGATGGTTGAAAAGGAGGAGAAGGAGACGATTCATCTAAAAGGAGTGCCTAAAAACCACCACCTAGAGACAAGAATGGTCGATATAGCTCTAACCATTACATTCTCTATGAATATTACCTTCGCTTTTTCCCGACTATATTCGTGGTTATATCAAGGCTACGGAGGATGTTCATGGTGATGGGAATTGTAGTTACCACGTCTCGTGGATCAACTTGGACCCTTTGAAGACGCGATAGAGTGGGATTGTGACCAAGTTACTTACGTAAGGCAAAAATGCTTAATGGAATTACGTGCTAACCGCGATTTCTATAAGCCGATGATGAGAGTTGAAAGAAACGAAACCGATGAGGTGTTAAATGAGAGCTTCAAGGAAATGGAAAGGCTAAGTTAACTGGTAATATATGTTTGACAAGGCAATATTGATGCGTATGCCTATATGTGGCCAACTACTCGCCAACGCATTCAATTGCGCCATTCATTTAATCTCCAGTGACATGAGCACTACATTTGCACCAACAAGAATACCGCTTGACGAAGACTTGTCAATTAAAAAAAACCGTTGTCATGGGGCACGGGAAGGAAATCATTACATCGGGCCTCCGATTGCATGAAGGAAGTCCATTACCTCCATCAGGAGGGAATTTGGTTGTGACGGAACTCCCAAGACTTGGTGCACCGATTTGAGAAAAGGATTGAATTATGGAAGGCCATAATGTTGTCTATGCCAAGCAATTCGTAGTTATGACCGATGATGAAGAGGATGCTTAAATGTTTTCAAGTCTTGAATGAAGCCCATTTTATAATTTGTATTTTGGTATTTTGACTAAATGTGATATGATTAAAAGTGACAATATCATGTCTATTTAATTAGATAATATATGAAGTATTTTGTTCACCAATATATTTATTTGATTAGCTAATTTGAGTGGAAATCAAGGTATCAGTGTCAATTACGGTTGGTAACTAAGCCATATTTAATAACCGTAAGTATGTTTAAAAACAGATTGTATTAGCCATTGTCAAGCATTTACGGTAATGATAATATACTTACAAACCGTAACTAACAATGAAACACAAGCCAAACAAATATAATTCAATTAAAACCATTGAACCATCTTCATTACTAAACCAACATTACAACCATTAAACCATTATAAATATAAATGACATTACAACTCATTTTCTTTGATGCGACTTAAAAGGATACTAATATCCAGGCTTACGAGTGCGATAGAAGTCTTTAAGGATGTCGAAATGAGGTAAGTATTGAAAACTCGACCTTTTCCATCGTCTCCATTCTTGAATAGAGCTCTCTAAAACTTCAAATAAGCTTTCACCCTTAATCGTATTTCACCCATAATACGAACTAATGCCATAAATTCTTGAACGTTATCCCGAATAGTTCCATATCGAATATACAACATTATTCCATCGCTCTTGCTTTGAGCAAAAGTTTTCGAAAAGAGTTCTCAAATAACTTGTACTCACAAAACCACATCGGCGCACAGCTCTTCTCCTCTTTTGATAGCATAGAACAAAGTTATGCGGCAAATACATAAATCTTCTTCCAATGTAAATTCAAAGGTTTGGAGCCATAATCTAGTTTAAGGTAAGAGATGATTCATGTGGAGGTGTAACTTCTATTGAGGAGGATAAGCATATATATATATAATAATTTGGTTTTTTATTATCTAACGGATCTATTTTTTGAAAATAAACTCGTTAAAGGTTTCAACGGCTATATTTTCAAATCAACCAATGACAAATCAAAGGGATAAACTCATGAAAACCCAAGAAATAAATAAGGTGCGGTTGGTAATGAAATTATTATTTTAAACCGTAGACTAGATAATTGATTTTTTCAACAGAGTTACGGTTTGTAAGTATTGACAATTTACCAACCGTATCTCTCGCACAAATTGCATACTGTGAGTTACGATTCCTTAAGGAAGCACAATATTCACCGTAACTCTCGCAAAATTTAATTATACCAGAGTTACGGTTCTTTAGAGTTATAGTTACTAACCGTAAAATTGCGCTCTCTAAATCTGGAAGTTACGTAGCAATGTACGGTTTGTAACTTTGTTGGTTACAAAAACCGTAACTATCCTACGCTTGTTAAAGATTTGCGTTATCAACCGTGACTAGCGTACGGTTTTCTAATTCGCCGCTTGTTACTAAATCTCAAGAGCAATGTACTTTGTAACTTTGTTACCAAACCGTAAGTATGAGCTCTCTAAATTTGGAAACCGTTACGTTTGCTTAATGTACCAACCTTAAGTATGAGCTTTGTAACAATGTTTTGTAACTTTGTTACACAAACCGTAACTAGCGTACGGTTTGTTAAAGATTTGCGTGATCAACCGTGTCTAGTGTACGGTTTAAGTCTCCGCTTGTTACCAACCGTAACACATATAATAACTTCAAAAAACTCAATTTTAATTCATTCCTAGTAACTAACCACACAATTGATAACATGTTAATTCATTCCAAGTAATTCATAAGCTAAAATCCATAACCACACAATTCATAACATGTTTGTGATAATATCCATAAGCTAAAAACTAACCACACAATCATTAGTTCTTGTTAATATCCATAAACTAAAAACAACCACACAAAGCTAAGAAATAAGAAGTTGTCCCGCTATTAAATGTCACATAACCATAATTAACCACGAGGACCACGAGCTCTTTTGTTGGTGGTACCACCACCACGAGTGCGAGGACCATCACTTGGCGACCACCGGACCACGACCACCGCGACCACGACCACCTCTTTGGCTAGTACCCACACCATGCATCTCTTCGCCGGATGACGACCGAATATGGCTAGTACCCGCACCTCCAATGGACTTTCTCGCCCTCTTTAAACCTCTTTCTTCGGACCAACCCCTCGTACAATTCTTTCCCCGTTGGATCATGCATGTTCCTTATTTGCTCTTGTAAGGTCCTTTGTTGAGGAGCGTTAATCACACCATTAGCACGGATGCATGAAGTCATACTATTTGCCAACCGTTGTCCTCGCTCTTTCTATTAACACATTAAAAAGAGTCTTAAGAGATTATTCCATAACCGAAGAAATATAAATTAGAACTAAATTCCAAGTCATGAGGATAACAAAGTTACGTATCAATCATGAAATATAGTTTCCTCCAAGTCATACCAAATAGTCCCTTTGTCTCTTTGCTCTCCCCTCGCAACCTTCCTTTTTCTATTGCCTTTTGAATAAGTGGTTGGGCCTCCTGATCATTATTAATCACATGTGGATGACCAAAATGATAATACCATTCTATGTAATCATCAACAGCTTCTTTCGTGTTGTTACAAGCCGTTGCCTCTCCCGCTTGGAGTTGGTATTCTCGTTGATGGCGGTTGTTCCAAACATCAATCGTCTGAGTTGGGCTTAGTTGAGTACAATGGTGGGGCCTCTTGTCTCGGATCCATCCTTGGATAATTTGAAGTTTTCCCTAACGACCTTTTCTTTGAATATGAGCAATTTGGCGTAGATTTCGACGAGGATTGGTCATAACATAACCCGTGGTATGATACAATGGTCCGTTGTAGCCCGAGGTATGTGTGAACCGACGAACATCAACTCCATTTTGAATCCTCAAATAAGGGTCAAAGATAACATCTTCAACCGTGAAAGCATCTATTTCCTCCTCACTTGAATGAGCCTCTTTTCTTTGTTCCTTTTGTCTACCAACATAAACTTCTTTCCGTAGGTCTATCATCATCTTCTTCCCGTTCAAGTAGGAGGTCTCAAGCTCTAAAGTGGTCATACACCCAAGCCTAGAAAAATATAAAACAATTTAAGCAATTGGGACATGAATACAAAAGATAAATATAACAAACAATCATAAAATAAAAATGATAAAATGTAACCAAACTTACCATTAGAAGCGCAACATTCCCAAGAATTTCAAAGAGCTCCAACCCTCGAGGCCTTTCTTAGACTTTCAAGTAGATATGCAAGCGGGCGGTGCCCTACGAATACTCTCTAGTCTTGTTCAAATCCTTCAACAATTGTAGATAATGGACATTCACCCTATTTCCTGAGTTATCTAGCATGAATACGGTCCCAATAGAATACAACAAATATGTTGTGGCGTACGCCCTAGCCCTTGTGTCGTCTATCACCTCGCCCGCCAATTGCTTTTTGAGGGTGTCTCCAAACTTCGCCCTCAAATTTTTCAACAATGACTTCTTTACCTTGTTAATCTTGTTTGGTTCCGGGAGGGTCATAACCACCACCAACATAAACTCCATCTCTGGCCTCGTCTTTACCCCACCCAAGTGTTTCTTCAACAAGGTCAGAGATCACCAAGACATGTTGTTATCAAAACCTTCATATACAGTATTTTCCTTCAACTTCCAAGTCAAGAATTTGCTTCACATCGTCTCGGATTATTGTCATCTCTCCAAATGGGAGATGAAAAGTATCATTTTCTCGACAATATCGTTCCCCGAAGGCGTATACGATTATACTATCATACTCAAATTGGGTATTCTGCATTCCGTGCCCTAATCCCGAACTTGACACTAGACTACGAACATCACCACATTCTTCGCCTAATATCCAATGACTAGCTCTTTGATGCTTGACCAATTTGATCGCCCTTGCATGATCCTTAAAAATATTTTGTTAAACCGAGATTAATGAGGATGTGCATAAAAACAAAAAAAAAAAAAAAAACAAAAAAAAAAAAACGAAATAACTTAAAACAAAAACAATGTGTTAAGAGAAACATACCCTAGTTTCGCAGACTTTTGAAGCCCAGAATTGGTATAACCAAATAAGATTGATGACTTATCTCGGTGCCTCACCCCAAGGTCTTTTATTCTTCTTCCTTGGCAACAACAGTCTCTTTTCCTTTAGGAATATGCAACCCTTTGGTGCAGGTTCCTTTCTCGGCTTTTTTTTCTTTCCTTGGTTTAATGAGCCGGAGTTGTAGCTACAACAATTTCTTTCCCTTGTTTTGTACTCCTTCTTCATCATTTGCTTCCTCTTCCTCATCTTCATCATTTGGTTCCTCTTCCTCATCTTCATTATCTTCTTCCTCTTCCTCTTCCTCATCTTCACCATTTCCTTTTCATCCTCCTCCTCTCTTCCTCTTCATTATCATCGCCTTCTTCCACCTCTTCTTTTCAACTCCTACCTCTTCAATTTCTTGATCATTAGGTTCACTCCTTCTAATTCAACACCAGCAGTTACCCACGATGGTTCTCTAAGCCTAATCTCAAATTGATTCTTCTTCTTCTTCGCATTCTTGGGGACACCTCTATGATCTACCCCTAAATGCTTGTCACCGCGAGGGGTGGGTGTGTGATCAATTGGAGTTAAGTTATTCCTCTCTTTTCTTCACCCTATCGTGATTCCTACACAAGTAATAATTTGAATGAATTCCTAAGGGTTGAACAAACAAAATGCAACAAACAAACCAAAAAAATGTGACCAAAGAAATATACGGTTTGTAACTTTACAACCGTGTCAAACCGTATCAAGGATACGGTTCGAATAAAACAATTAAACAAACCGTATATAGAATCGGGTTGGTAACTTTCTTATCGTTATAAACCGTACCAATACTTGACAAAAAAATTCAAACACAGAAAATATACGGTTGCAAATGTACACAATTATGAACCTATTCCTAGTACACGGTTGGTAACTTTCTTATCGTTATCAACCGTAACAATACTTGACACAAGGTTTTCAAAGACAGGATATTATACTTCTGTTACAAATGCATTCCATTATGAACCGTATCTAATACACTCTGTTTGTAACTAACATAAAAATAGGCACCGTAAGCAAAGAATTAAACATGCAGAGAAAAACGGTTCAGAATTCCGTGTAAGTTATCAACCGTAATCGGATAAAAAAACTCAACCTAAGAACATACGGTTGGTATTTCAGCGAATTTCAATTGTTACAAACCGTATCACCATCAAAAGCATTACATACGGTTCATAATGGAACAAATTGCAACCGTAACTAATAAAAACCCAGGATATGGAAACTTGATTTTTCACCTAAAACCCTAATTTTTGATAGAAGTTGAAATTAAAACGAAGATATTAAACTAAACCCTAAATGGGTTCCGCAAAACATACCTCATGTATGTCATTCCACCTATTTCTCCGGTGGAGGGGTTTGAAGTTGGGATTGATGTTCTTCACCTAATGGAACATTTGCTCGATTAGAATCGCTACACCTTCGTCAACTTTCTTCTTATTCGTCATCTATAATGTAGACTTCAATCAACGATTATCAATTTTGCGAATCGCCGATTAATCGAAGACGATGAATTTTCAAACTTTAATGGAGGTGGTGTTTACGGTTACAATGGAAGTGGAGAAGATGAAACAAAAAAAAAAACTGATTTTGATTCTCATCCTAATTAGGTTTATATGATGGAGGACAATTCAGCCTCTTTTCAATCAAAAACAAGGGTAAATTAGACCATTTCAGTGAAAAGGGTAATTTAGTAAAACTACACCCCCTATAGGACACCCCCTAACCAATAAAAGGGACATTGCTATCACACATGCAGCCCCTCTACCGATTCCTCCCGCCCCTTTACCAAGGTTGTTTTATATATGTCATTGTTTTGATGTGGGACCCGCACATCATACACGTGTGCTAAACCTATTTTTTATTAAGTAAACCTCACCGTCGTCATAAATTAAAATAAATATATTAAAAAAAAATTATGTCTTCTCAGATAGTGCTGTCTCGCGAAAACAAAATCAAAAGAATCCAAATCTTTTAGCTGAGTTGAGAAGAGACAATGGTTTTCTACTTAGATTATTGAGCAGTCTGCAGTCGTCACCGAATAGAGGTGTCAAACATGCCTCGAGTCGGCCTAGCCTGGTCAGCAGCATGCCTGCTAAACAGGCAAGGGTGCAATGAATTCCACTAAGACTAGCATGAGCCTGGCCTGCATTTACTGGGTCAGGCCCAGGCTAGCCTTTATTCTTTTTTCTTTTTGAAAACTAAAGACACACCCATTATTAAGACTTTGTTCATTGTGAAACCCACGCTCAGAAAACTACAGGCGCGCACCCATTTTCTGGAAGAAAATTATTCTCAAACCCATATTTTCCAAAATTATCATGCGAGAGATAGAGGCGAAAACAAAATATCTTCAAAAAAAAATTCTCGTCTTTTCTTCCTTCTTCTTCTTCTTCATCTTGCTCCTTTATCATAACTTAATAGTTATAACTTTTTCCAGCAGCTGTTTGGTTGAATCGATAAGAACAAGGAGCAATAGTTGCTACTGTTGATTTGAGGAGAAGATTACAGTGAGGAGATGTGATAATTTTGGGTTCCGTGAACCGAGAAATCCAAGAAGGAAGTGGATCTGATGTTGTAAAATAATGGGTTTGGTTTAGATTTGTGGTTGTTGCGTTGGTCAATCTCAGAGAAGAGTGATTATGATTTTGGATGGAGGTGAATCAAGTTAGGGTTTGTTGAATCAAGTGTATCCTCGAGATAAATGGGTCTTTGATTAGTTGGATGGAATTACCAATGGTGGTGATAAATGGAATAGATAAACAAGGTTTGTGAGCTTAAATGGATATGGAAGTTTTAGTCTTTGTATGTGACAAGATTGGCAGATGAAGTGCAGGTAATGGCATTGCAGGTGGTAGTTGGAAGTTATAGGGCTAAGATAGTGTTGGTCAAGTGTATTGGGAAGCCACATTACGATGGTGTTGATGTTATCGCAGTCGCCGGTGATTGTTATTCTGCAGTGACCGCACTACAACTTCGCACTGGTGGCGATTCTCGAGAATGCTTGAAATGATGTGTTTGAGAAGATGCGTATATAGATTTATGGGTGACGGTTGGTTTGGCAAATGATATGCTGCGATGGTGATATGGTTTGGTTGATGGGGGTTAGAAGATGATGATAGTTAGGGTGCAAAGAGGGAGATAAGAAGCTACCAGCCGCAGAGTTTGAATTTACAAAGTAGGAAGAGAGATTTCCATGTGCTTAACTAAAGATGGATTATAAGATAATTATGGAGTTGTGCTTGTAGTCATAGGTCAATAAAGTAGGATATGAGGGTTATCAAGTTGGGACGAGAAAAAAGTGACCTTTGGGAGGGTCCAACTTTACGAAAAACATGCCAAAACAAATGTAACTGATGAAAACAAATAAAGTGAGAGATGCTTCGATTTCATTTTTTTTTTACTAGATTTAAGGTAAGGTTAAAGTAAAGAGATATGTCATGGTTGCATAACCTGTTGTGTGTCTATAAAATTTGTTGCATAACTTGTTATGCAGTCCCGGAAATAGTTGTATAACACGTTATGCAGTTTTTTTATTTTTGCATAATTTGTTATGTACCAGAACGGGTTGCATAACACGTTATGTAGCCTATTTTTTGTTAGTATTGAAACCAACAAAAATAAGGTTACATAACTTGTCATGCGCCTACGATAATGTCTACATAACATGTTATGCAGTCGTGAAAATGGATGCATAACCTGTTATGCATCCGAAAATATGGCTGCGTAATGCATTAGGCATCGAGAAAATTGTTGCACAATCTTTTATGCATCGATAAAATAGATGCATAACCTGATATGCATCCGTAAATATGGATGCATAATGCATTATGCATTAATTTATTATGTACGCACTAAAATCAACCAAAACAATGACTATATAACCTGTTATAGATGCATAACTTTGTTATGCATATGCATAATTTGTTATGCAGCCGAGACCTGAAAAACAAAACCCTCGGAAAAAAATTGGTTTAGAATATCATCGGTTGTGAAATGCAACATGTCTTCTCGAAATGCTATAGAAGTTTTCTCTGTTTAACACGTTTGTCAAGAAGAAAGTGCCATTTGTCCTAATATATAGTCATGAAAACTAGTAAATAAGTTGATAAACAAACAAGGTTACACAACTAAGAAACTAATCAACCTTTTATAAACTCAATTAAAGTAAATAAAAAGATTTGAGATGTTCTAATTATTACTGTAAACAAGAAGACATTTTCGTCTTAGAAATTTGGATTTTTTTTCTTTCAAATCCTCCCAAATTTCTTCCTTGACTCTTCATCCGTTACACCCTTAAAACGTTACCCCTTAATTCTATTAACATCTACTCATCAAATGCATTATAGAAAAAAATGTTAATTTGATGTTCATTTTTCATTAATTACACACCCAAGTATATATTTTAATGCTATTAAGATCTCCTAAAAGGATCAATTAAATAGTTTATTATTTTAGGATAATCAGGGGTGAAGGGAGAAGATATAGATAGAGACAAGAAGAAGAACTATCATATTAGAGATTAGTGATCATATTACATAGGTTACAGTACTTATTAATATAAAAGAGTAAGTGGATGGACCGCACATCCATGGGCCATAGGCCCTGTAACACTCCCCCTTGTGCGGTTCAATAACAAAACTTTATACATAGTGCTTCACATATAGTGCTTTGAATGCATTTCTTCAAATGACGCCCTCTCCTTGATGGCTTGTGTCGAAATCAATCGCCTCATTAAAACTTTGACAAGTAAAAACCTGGGAATAAAACCTTGGTACAACTCTTCACATGTAGTACTTCACATGTTGTCTCGTACTCTACATGTAGCTCATCACATGCAATACGATCTTCAAAGATCGATGAGTCTAGTTAATTGCCTCGTTAAAACTTCGTCAGAAAACCTGTGAGGATAAAACCTAAACTAAAGAAAAGAGTACAATATTAATTAACCTTAGATCGTAGTTGATGCGTATACGTTTCCCTCATTAAAACCTTGACAAAGAAAACCCACTAGATAAAACCTCGACGAAGGGAAAAGAGTACAACGTGATGATGCAGGTAAAGGTGACTGCTGCGGATGATCACTTTGCTCGTTGAAGTTGACTAGTTTCTTCACAACTCCTAATTTAAAAATATTCGTGGGAATAGCCTTAGTCAGGAAATTACATTTCCTGTTTGTTGTTGTCTCATTAAAACCTTTGCCGAGCAACAAAACCTTGTGGAAAAAGTAACTCGGTGAAGGAAAAGAGTTCAACACACCATTAGATGCTCCCACCGATGTTAGACAATTTTTATTAGTCTAATGCAAATAAAAGGAGTTTATCACACTGCACTTGGTGACTTGAAAGCTTATAAGACCATGTTGTTGATCCTGAAGTTACGTGCTTTAAAAGACTATCGCGTTTCATTTTCTTTGATTCAGATATTTTCAGTAATATCAACGCGATCTTTATGTCTTCAATGTTCAACATACTTGATTTTTTAGTATTGTCTCGCTAAAAACCTTGTCGAGTAACAAAACCCTTTGGGAAAAACTATTCTCGATCGAAGGGAAAAAGAGTACAACACACGCCTTCAATTTCAAGTAAAAATATGTCGACATCATATCCTTGGGATCCTCTCCCCGATGTCGGTATCTCCCCCGATTACTTTCGTAGTTGTTCCGCATGTACCTTTAGTCATGTACTTTTCAAACTGAATATCTGTGAATAACCCAGAAAATAATCTACCATATCTCCTCTCGATTACTTTCGGGGGAAGAGATTATTGCTCCTTCATAATCAACAACTTTGGATTGCACTTCATTAGAATTCCTTTTAATGTCTTTGTAGTGATAAAACCAATTTATGTCAATGGTTACTTTTAAGTACATGATTACATTCACTATACCATTCCAATGACGTCATATATACAGAGCTATATCTAGCTAACAAGTTCCCCGAGGATGTAAAATTTAATCAAGTATATTATTATACTAAGTACAACAATGCGTCTATTGTACTTTAGATATGGGAATTTCATCTTCCAACACATATTCGTCATCTTCCTTTTGACGAAATGGTCACTTACTTATATTTGAACCTCGACTAATCATGGAGTGCTATCAGATGCATGTCTTTGTTAAATTTCCCGACAACTTTAGACATATGCAACCGGTGGAATAATATCCCACAAGCTCAAGACGGTCGAGCTTTCCTGGATTTTTTTATCTCAAATTCGATTTTAAATAGCTTTTAAAGTCTCTTATTACATCAAGAGTACTCATCATGTCCGTACCGTCGACAAATAGCTACAATTCCAAATTAGAAACTTTCTGTGAATACACAATAAAAATAACTTATTTGTCTATCCCCCTCCAAATCAAATAGCCACTTAGACGGGTATACCACATCCGCCTGATTGCTTCAATCTATAAGTGAGCGTTATATCTAACTACAAACGCACTCTGTGGTTTAATGTCATTTGATTTGGGCAACAAAAGTCTATGAAATACTTTTGTAAATATCTTCTATCTCTTGATTCTTTCAGAGATATGTAAACAACCACATCCATATGCCGCATTTCAAGTCCTTTTGAAATTACCAAGCTAACTAAGTAGCTGACTTTATAACGCTCATTACAAGAGAACAATTCCTGTGGCTTTGTGAAAGACCTCGCGCCACAAGGAGAGTCTTTGTACTTTTAAGACTACTTTCTTCCCATTATTCTTTGTGAAAATTAATTATGTATGTCCAATAGGCTTTACACTTGGTCAAGTTATCACTACCACACCAAATACCCATATATTTGCCAAAGAACTAAGTTCTACATGGATTGTGTAGGACAAATATGCTATTTATTGAATTAAACAATAAGAAGCATGGTTCGATCTCATCGTGCCTCTATTTCCTCGAGCAACCATATATAAAAATAATCATTAATATGTCAGCACGATCTTTCCATTGACTTGTGTGTGTTCTCATAATCCTTTAGGATTTCATTGTTCTCTCTGAATCATTAAACTGGAGATTCCTCCAAAGATTGATTCATGGACATAGTCGAGACAATCAAATGAGATGATTTTAATAATGATACAAATTAGGTTGTGCCTTACTTATCTACTTCTTTCTAGGTGAGCATTGATCAACCCTGTGGTCTTCTCCATCTTCCTTTATGGAGCTACACCAACTACGCCCACCAAGTGTAGTTGCAACACCTTAGTCTATGGTGTACCCCATAATCGAGGATTTCTAACCTCATAGAATATTTGTCGGGTATGTGTGATCTTGTCACTTTAGCGACATCAGCAGGTACATTCTCAAAATTGATTATTCTTTGTCACTTCACATTTACATTTGTGGAGTACAAGAATCAATATGAGACACAAGGAACACACCACGACAATTCATGTCGCTCCCTTTAGAAAATACCTTTTCTTATCTCCCCTAACGACGGGAAGAGCGTCTTATTAAAGTGATAACTCTGAAAATCTAGCAAAGAAGAGATCTCCCGCCAAAGGTTTTAAATGCGATAATTGTTGAGATTAAATATCAACAAAATTACTTAATCATTTTCGTGACCCATCATAGTACGATGTGGACTCGTAATGGCACATATATAGTGCAACCAAAAACGCGTAAGAACAAAATATGTCGTGCTTATTTCCTAAATACTAACCGGTACATAAAGAATGGTTGACCAATTATGGGTCTAAAATGAATAAGTGAATATGCGTGTAATATCGCATATTCCCCAAGCAGTTAAAGGTAGGTATGTACGCATAATCATACCTTAGGTACCATCCGTAACCTTTGATGATAGACTTTGCGAGACCATAGGGTATAGGATGCTCTGCATTGATCCTATTAAATACGCAATAACCATCAAGTCCTTCTGATGTACACTAGCTAGCATTTACAAGGGGTGGTGAGCCCTTACATGTATAATATGTGCTAGTAGTTTTCCAAACGCAAAATTTCTTGGGAACTATACCTAGTCCAAAATGTCAAAACATTCACCAGAGTCATAAGTCACTTTAATGGTCCGCATTCTGCATGAATATTTTTCTAAAATTTACCTTGTTTTATTTGTAAGATGGATTGTTTACCATTTGCATCTTAGGATGGTCTCGATCCTGTATTAATGAAGACTTTGTGAAATGAGCGTATATGCTTTAAGCTTACTTAAAAGCAATAGGGGGTGCATCTAGTACTTTAGAACCACTTATTGAGAGATATGCCGTTATTTTGGCATTCTCCTCAATCCTTTCCCGTTTTTGTTCACTCAAATAAATTGATGTTCAGGACAGTCCTTTCAAAACGATCATCATGTTACAACCAAAGTGGCTTTATATATGCCTAAAGTTCGTCGTCGGGTGGTTTTTGACAAATGGTAAAACCGTAAAACCCTGGAATAACCTAATGTCACCTAACACATTTATTAGAACATTTAATACATGTAGTCAAGAATTAATAGAGGGTATTTTTTCAAATTAGGTTACAACGAGCAAAACCCTAATTCACCTCCGTGCCAACGGCAAATCATGCCAACCACACCTAGCCCACCTAGCCGCGCCATGCCAAACGCACTCGCCTGGCCCTAGCTATGCTAGTCACACCAAACGCACCAAAGCATGCCAACAACCATGCTAGCCGCACCTCCTTGCCAATGGCAAATCATGCCGCCCACACCTAGCCTAAGCTAGCCGCGCCATGCCAAACACACTCGCCTTGGCCCAGCTATGCTAGTCACACCAAACGCGCAAAGCATGCCAACCATGCTAGCCGCACCTCCGTGCCAATGGCAAATCATGCCACACTTAGCCTGGGGCCAGTCAGCGCCATGCCAAACGCACTCCGCTGGGCCCTAAGCCATGCTACACACCAAACGCGCCAAAGCACGCCAACCATGCTAGTCGCACCTCTCGTGCCAACGGCAAATCATGCCAGCCACACCTAGCCCAAGCTAGCCGCACCATGCCAAACGCACTCGCCTTGGCCCTAGTTACGCTAGTCACACCACGCCAAGCCAAGCACCCTTACCTTGGCCCTAGCCACGCCATGCCAATGGCGCCGCGCCAGCTTGCAAACCGTGCAACCTAGGCCAAATTGGGCCACGCATGCCATTGGCACATGCCAACACGCACGGGCCGGGTAGCTTTCCACCAGCCGTGACTCAAATTGGGCCACGCATGTCATTGGGCACATGCCAACACGCACGCCAGGAAATTTTTCCAAGCCGCGGCCCCACTGCGTGTGTGCCATTGGCATGCGCACGCATCGCCGATAGCTTTTCTTACAAAGCCGTGGCCCTAATGGCCGTGTGTGCCATTGGAACATGCCAACACGCATCGTTGGTAGCTTTTCCTTACAGGTCGTGACCCAAATGGCCACGCATGCCATTGGCACATGCCAACACGCACGCCGTAGCTTTTCCTACTGTGGTGACCCTAATGACCACGCATGCCATTGGCACATGCCAACACGCATCGCTAGTAGCTTTTCTTACCAGACGTGGCCCTAAATGGCCGAAAGCATGCTATTGGCACATGCCAACACGCCGCCGGGTAGCTTTCATTACCTAGCGGGCCCTAATGGCCGTATGCCATTGACACATGCCAAACATGCACGCTGGTAGCCTAACTTGGCCAACCTAGGCCAACTTGGTCAGATGACACATGCCAAAACCCACGCCGTAGCCTAACTTGCAAACCGTGCAACCTACCACCAAGGCATTCCGCACATGCCACACACGCCACTAGCAGCTTTGGCATTGCCACTTACACTCAACGTGCAACCTACCACCAAGCATTCCGCACATGCCATTGGCACATGCCACACACGCCACTAGCAGCTCTGGCATTGCCTCTTGCACTCAAGGTGCAACCCGCAACAAAGGCATTCCACACATGCCATTGGCACATTCCACACACGCCACTAGCAGCGCCACTTGCACTCAAGGTGCAACCAACACTCGAGACATCAACACAAACTGGGATGCTTTCCAGTGGTCTTGGTTTGGCACACAAAGATGCAGCCAGACACTACGCTCACATTAAGAAATCATGAATAGGAATAAAATGATCAAATAAATGAGGAAATAATGGTGAAAACGTTTTCACCCATAAACACCATGCGGTTACCACCTCCTCCCATTATTTCACCCTTTACTCTCTTCCTTCATGAGGCCAGTGATAGGTGTAGAATACACCGTATTTAATATCTAGTATTTATGCTTTCTTTGCGAGTTTTCTTGTGAATTATGTATCTTATGTGTGCTTTTGAGTTTATTAGGTGCAATGGAGTCATTTGGAGCAAAAAGACCAATTGGAACTCGTTCAAATACAAGATTTCTACTTTTCATTGTGTAGAGGACGAGAAGATGAAGACAATAGCGAAAGAACTGAGTCATTCTGAGTTCGTATGAAGAAGTTATAGGCAAAACAAGAACTCATAAGAAAAGGGCGGAATTGTCTTTCAGGGCAAATACTATCGGGAGCCAAGTCAATGTTAAGGGGCGACTCTATTTGGGGGAGTATTGAACAAAGACCACTGCGGGTTAAGGGGATCATGTCCGGGTAACCCTTATCCATTTCATCCGAAAGTGGGATTAGCCACTTCCATTCCTACACCTAAACCTAAAATCGAGAGAGGTGTTTCTCTGCTCATTTCATTCATCCGAAATTGGGAGAAGGAGGCCATGGAGATTGACAGAGATATCGAGAAATTAGAGAGAAGCAATGAGTTCACCGATTCCTGGGAGAGTAGTTAGGGTTTGAAAGTTCAAATTGAAGACAGAGAACGATGAGATGAACTCTCATGTGAGTTAGTGATTTGAAGAGAGGATTTGTCGGGTCCCTGGTAGTGGGTTTTGAGTTAAATATGCGTGTGTGTTCTGGGAGATGGGAATTGAGGTGAAATTGAAATTGAGGAGGAAATTACAAGCTTGGGTGTGGTTCCAATTGGTAATTGTGGGAGCCGATGGAGATTGAGATGAAGATGATGCAAAATGGGTCGGGTGAAAGTGATTCTCATAATGAGTCACTGAAAGCAAAGGACGCTCACGGGGTGGAGGAATAGACTAAGGGTTTTTATCGACTTCGTAAATAAAGGGTGTTGGTGGATTTGCAGTTGTGAATGAGGTGGTGATTATGAATTGTCATGTTGTTGTGTCCGACAAATGAGGCGCATCGTATGTGGTTATGGACCGCTGGTGATGGTGGAAACAAAATGGGAAATAGCCAAGTTTGATGGAAGTCAGAGATGCAACCGGGTACAAATGTCATGCGATATGAGGTGAAATTGCAGGGCTGAAGAATACAGGGAAATTGGCAAGATGAAGATTATGATGTTCATTGGTTCGAGTTGGTGGTTTGCCACTTGGACAGCGACGGAGCTAGGTGTGATTGTTGAGCGAGTATGCAGCGGCAAGTGCCCGTGACATAACCGCAGCCCGGCGGAAGTTGGGAGTGGTGGATTGCAGGTTCTCGTGGAGCCGTAGGCACCACGAATTGCAGCCCGGCACAAGTGCAGTAATTGATCGATGATGTTGTCTCGCAGGGAGTTGCGGTTGTGATACCGAGTTGTGTGGGGTGATGCCGCAGATCGGGCTCGAGCCGAGAAGTTGTGAAGACTGCAAAGCCGGGTTATGCAGCCTGACAGGAGTCAAGCCGTGCTATGCAAGGTCCGGAGTCTGTGTCATGGAGTGGTTAAATCTTTGCGGTTGAGTCAAGGCAAGTGAGGAAGAAACATGGGAGAAATGGAGTCAGAAGTTGGGTTGCTTATGGTGTCAGCAATGCAAGGATGGAAGGGTGTTATGTGTGTTGATGCTGTGGCGGTGGAGTTGTGAGAGGTGCGAGAATCGTGGCTTGGGTGAATGGTAGTACAATGTTGTTGGTGGCTCGGGTGGTTGTGCAATGGGCGGAGAAGTGTTGCATGCTTGGTGGAGGTTGGATTGAGGTTACATATGGTTATGTTGCGGTGAAGGCTTGAGTAAATGCAGTATGTTTGATAGGGAAGGTGTTGCTTTTGGAAGTGCAGAAATGGCCTCGGCAAGCCATTATTTGGTGATCAGCATCAAAAAAAATCATGGATGGATGGATTAGTTGATGCACAATGATTGTGTCATCGCAAAATGGCCTCGGCCAAGAACCCAACTCGGCCTTGTCACCCATCCACCCATCCGACTCACATCTGACTCAGCTGACCCTTAGTGTTGACTCATTTTGACCCATTTGACCCGACCGAGTTGACCCGTTGATGGTGGCCGGTTTGACTTTGCCAGGTCACCGAACTACTTTTCGGCGACTATTCCCGGGCGGATTCCGGCCACAATCCCAGCTTTCCATCGAGCGCTTTTGGGACATAATTTCACACGGGTTTCTCTGCGTGGGTCGGTGAATTTCAACTAATGGACTTTGGAAGACAAAACCTAGTTTTGAAGGAGAAAAAGACTACAAAAGGGAAGACTTCTACAATTTTTGGACGACGTTTTATTATCTTTTCAATTCTTTTTCCTCTACTTTATTCTAGGGTTTTACCATGAAGTCTTTTCTCTTTCTTCTTGTGATGAACTCCATGAATATGAGTACCTAAGTTTATTATTGGTTATGGAATAGTTGGATTTCACATAATATGATTCTTTGATTCAATATATTAGTTTTGTCTCATATTTATCGTTTGCAATTCTCACGAAAATATTGTTTTATGATTGATTGATTGTTTTGTCAAGTTGCAAATTGGTAGAACTTCTAATCACATCTATTGCTAGTTTAGGGTTTATTATACGCAAAAGTGATATTCCTTGGATACAAGTAAAGATAATATGATTATAGTTTGTAGTGATATATTCTTATGATCATATGTGAATCGTAACCTTTGTTAAATTGAATTAGTGCGCTTTCCACGTTCAATTGCTTTGATTGGCCTGATTTCATAGAAACTAATGCATCTAGGGAATTAAACTTGATTAGTGCTTTTACACGTTAGGTTGTTCCTTTAGGTAGAATTCATATTCGCATCTTTTAATGTGTTTGTTGATGACATGAGGAGATTTATGGATATTCTTGCGATCAAGGTATTCTAGGGTCTTTGATAAAAGTTGAGATTAAATATCAATTCTAGTTATTGTGAAAAGCATGTTAGTGAATGAAAACGAAATCCTTAACCAATATCTCTTCTATCTTATTTGTTTGCTTATTTGTTTATTTGCTTTTAGTTTATTTTACTTTCATAAAAATCAGAGAACACCCGGTATTTTATATAGGAAACCGAAACAATTTGACAACCTAGACCTCTCTGTGGGATCGATCCTTTCTTGCCCTTGCTATATTTATATTTTGAGTAGTAAGAAAGTGTAATTATATTTGTGTCGCTACGACAATGATCAAACTTAGCCCGTTGCGGGGAGGCACGGTTGTTAATTGTTTTTGGTTTATTATTTTTGTATTTAGTTTTTGTTTTATTTTTCCTATTTTCTTTCGGTTTTTAACCTTGGTTTGAGAATCTTATTTCGTGTGCTTATTTCTATGGAAGGAGCATATTGAACAATGGATACGGTTTTCACCAACCTCAACAATATGATAACTACCAATTCCATGGGTATAATCAAAACCAATTTATTGGTTATGACCAATATTCCATGGAACCTTGTGGTTTTCCTCAACAACTTTATGGGGAACAACCACAAGTATGGGAGGATTCTTATGCTCGTGAACAAAAAGTCTCTAATTTTATAGATAAAGTTTCCACCTTTTTACAAGAGGAATTTCAAAAAGCAAAAGAGACTACAAACGAGCAACTCCAAGAACTTCGTGGAAGGTATGACTATCTTGCGAAGAGGCATTGATCAATACAAGGAAGATATGGATAATTCTAATGTGCATATGGTTTGTGATGAATATTTGATTGATGCTAATGTTGAAAAAGGCCAACCTTTGGGGACTTTCGTTGATAATTGTGTAGTTAACTCAACTCTTGATCGTAATAATGATCATTCACCTATTCAAAAGGATGAGTTAGAGATTAACAACACTAAATTCAAATGAGGAACAATCTTATGTTGACTATGATAGTGACGGTGATTATGATACATTGCTTGAAACAACTCATGGTGACATCTCCGAGGAGTCTTTTTGGGATCAAGATGAAGACGAAGAGGACTATGTCGACACTTGTGTAGATTACTCAAGCATTGATCTTACTAATGATCAAGAGCCTATTCAAAGGGTGGAGCTTGAGGATGATGCATTTTCGAGTGTTCTAAAAAAGTTTCTTATGATAAAATTTGGATCCGCAAAAGAGTATGTGCCTTACAACAAAAAGGAGGAGTATGTTGAGAATGAAACCGTTATGACCAATATTGTGGAAGACCCAATTGAGCTTGTGAATGTTTATAATGATGATGTTTATGTCGAGACTTTGGTTAAGGCAGAAACGGACGAAGAATGGTTGCAAGGTTTGATAGAGGACCATGATATCCAAGAGGTGAATAATTCACTTGAGTTTTTCAAGGATGAAGAGGATTCCGTGATACAAGAGATTGTGAAAGGTTTATCTAACCCTTGCCTATTATTTCTTCTCCTTTACCTCTTATTGGTTTGAATGTATGTGCTTCGAGAATATTGTTGGATGACTTTGTTTCTCGTTTTCCGCCATTAGAGAAACTTGATTCTCATACTATGCAGTTATGGAGCCCGAAACCGTGGAAGTTCCCGACTTCTATATTCTTTATACACTTCCAACTGTGGACAAGAATAAGTGTGGGGAAGCTTTTATCGGTTCATAGCTTCACTTTTGCTTTATTGTACTAATATTTGTGTGAAGCTAGTGTTTGCAAAACAGGTTCTATGGAAGGATCCCCAACTTTTCGATTATTGGTGTATGGGGAATGAATCTTACAAGAAGCTAAGTCCTAAATTCGACTTTAAAACAAGCGCTAAGGGAGGCAACCCACCGGTTTTGTATCTTTATCCTTATCTTTTTATTTTTATGCATTTGCTTTTATCTTTATTTTCTTTATTTTTGCATATCATTTGCGGAATTTCCCACCTTGAACTTTCTTTGGATGATTCAATTTTACATTGAGGACAATGTAAAGTTTAAGTGTGGGGGAGCATTTATATGGTTTAGTTTGTTTTATGCACAAAAAAAAAAAAAAAAAAAAAAAAAGAAAAATCGAGAAAAAATTGTGCTTTTGAACTCCGAAATCTAGAAACTTGTGCCTTTAGATGACACCATTAGTGGATGGAACCATTTTGAATGCAGGAGTTGAGGAACCAATTAACTAAAAGGGAAGAAGATAGCTTAAATCACAATTAACATGATAGTTGTTACCATATCTCGGAATATCACCATATCGCATTCTATTTTTATTTTTCCATATTTATCTATTGTTCTCTAAGTGCTTTGGTGGGTCACTAAACATCGACGTGTTATTACTGCTATAGATGAAATAGAGTGATTGAGTTACTAGAAAAAGAAAAAAAAAATGAAAAAAAGAAAAAAAGAAAAAATATATGAAAAGAAAAAAAGAGACCGACTAATTAGACCAAAACTAATAAAAAGGCACTTGGGAATAAAGATGTGTGAAACGTAGTCCCCGTCTCCGTCGCCTAAACAAGCGTGGAATGCAGGATCCAAGGCAACTATCATGTACTTGCCGACAAGAAGCATGCGCTGGATCCAAAAGATCTAATCATGCCGTCTAAAAAAAAGAGAAATTGGATCCAGCTTGATCCAATCATATAAAAAAAGAAATTAATATTGTGTTGAATAAAGTCACTCTTGGTTCCCTTGTATATGCCAATTGATTTGATGTAGCATTCAAAGACGAAGTAGCTCAATCCAATAGGATTAGGTTTATCTTAGCAAGGACCTTCGACATGTATATGGGAAACATCGAACACTTGTGAATATTCGCCAACATCTACATCTATATCCATCTTCTTAATCTTTTCATTGTGATTGTGGTTTGTTAGTTTCCGAGTATTGTGGCTTGTTCGACTATCTAATTAGAGTTTATTTACTAATATATGAATTGAATTTGCAAGGTATCTCCTCCCGTAGTCAATTTGGATTCGTTCATTGATTTGTCACAAATAGACGGAGTTGGAAATATAGGTTTTGTAGGTATATCTCTAGTAAACCTTCACGAGACTATAACTCGTCCACTAGGGACACCTAGGGGTTTAAAGGCTTGTTATTTATGCTAAAATTAACCGTAGCCTCGACGAATACCTGAGTTGTATGTATGTTTTAGTTTTGTTTTGTTTGATTTGCTCGAGGACTAGCAAAGTCTAAGTGTGGGGGAATTTGATAGGTGTAGAATACACCGTATTTAATATCTAGTATTTATGCTTTCTTTGCGAGTTTTCTTGTGAATTATGTATCTTATGTGTGCTTTTGAGTTTATTAGGTGCAATGGAGTCATTTGGAGCAAAAAGACCAATTGGAACTCGTTCAAATACAAGATTTCTACTTTTCATTGTGTAGAGGACGAGAAGATGAAGACAATGGCGAAAGAACGGAGTCATTCTCGAGTTCGTATGAAGAAGTTATAGGCAAAACAAGAACTCATAAGAAAAGGGCAGAATTGTCTTTTCAGGGGCAAATACTATCGGGAGCCAAGTCAGCGTTAAGGGGCGACTCTATTTGGGGGAGTACTGAACAAAGACCAGCTGTGGTTAAGGGGGATCATGTCTGGGTAACCCCTTATCCATTTCATCTCGAGTGGATTAGCCACTTCCATTCCTACACCTAAACCTAAAATCGAGAGAGGTGTTTCTCTCGTTCATTTCATTCATCTCAAATTGGGAGAAGGAGGCCATGGAGATTGACAGAGATATCGAGAAATTAGAGAGAAGCAATGAGTTCACCGATTCCCCGGGAGAGTAGTTAGGGTTTGAAAAGTTCAAATTGAAGACAGAGAACGATGAGATGAACTCGATGTGAGTTAGTGATTTGAAGAGAGGATTTGTCTTAGTCCCGGTAGTGGGTTTTGAGTTAAATATGCGTGTGTGTTCGTGGAGATGGGAATTGAGGTGAAATTGAAATTGAGGAGGAAATTACAAGTCTGGGTGTGGTTCCAATTGGTAATTGTGAGCCGATGGAGATTGAGATGAAGATGATGCAAAATGGGTCGTGAAAGTGATTCTCATAGGAGTCAGCGAGCAAAGGATGCTTCGCAAAGGAGGAATAGACTAAGGGTTTTTATCGATTTGAAATAAAGGGTGTTGGTGGATTTGGTTGTGAATGAGGTGGTGATTATGAATTGTTGGCAGTTAAGGTGTCCGAATAGCTGAGGTGCATTGCATGTGGTTATGTGACTCGCCGGTGATGGTGGAAACAAAATGGGAAATAGCCAAGGTTGGATGGAAGCTCACGTAGAGATGCACTGGGTACAAATGTTGCGGCGATAGGAGGTGAAATTGCGGGTCAAGAATACAGGAAATTGCAAGATGAAGATTATGATGTTCATTGGTTCGAGTTGGTGGTTTGCCACGGATGCAAAGCAGATGGAGCTATAGGTGTGATTGTTGAGCAGAGTATGACAGGTGGCAAGTGCCTCGTGACATAATTGCAGGCCCGGTGGAAGTTGGGAGTGGCAGATTGCGTGGTTCTCGTGGAGCCGTAGGCACCGAATTACAGGGCCCGGCACAAGTGCAGGCAATTGATTGATGATGTTGTCTCGGGGGAGTTGCGCTTGTGATACCAAGCAGGTGCAAGTGATGCCGCAGACTGGCCCGAGCCGAGAAGTTGTGAATACCGCAAAGTCAAGTTATAAAGCAGCCTGTGTGACAGAGTCAAGTCGTTGCCATGCAAGGTCGGAGTCTCAATGGCCATTGGTGGTTAAATCTTTGCGCTTGAGCCAAGGCAAGTGAGGAAGAAACATGGGAGAAATGGAGTCGTAGTTGGGTTGCCTATGTGGTGCTGCAATGCAAGGATGGAAGGGTGTTATGTGTGTTGATGTCAGTGGCGTGGAGTTGTGAGAGGTGCAAGAATCGTGGCTTGGGTGAATGGTAGTACAATATTGTTGGTGGCTCGTGGGTTGTGCAATGGCAGGAGAAGTGTTGCATGCTTGGTGGAGGTTGAATTGAGGTTACATATGGTTATGTTGCAGTGAAGGCTTGAGCAGCTGCAGGTATGTTTGATAGGGAAGGTGTTGCTTTTGGAAGTGCAGAAATGGCCCTGGCAAGCCATTATTTGGTGATCAGGTTTTGGCACCCATCATGGTCGGATGGATTAATTGATGCACAATGATTGTGGTTTGTGCGCAAAATGGCCTTGGCCAAGAACCCAACTCACCTTGTCACCCATCTCGACCCATCCGACTCACATCCGACTCAGTGACCCGGTGTTGACTCAGCCGATTTGACCCATTTGACCCGACCGAGTTGACCCCGTTGACCTGTGGTCGGTTTGATTTCTGCCGGTCACACCGAACTACTTTCCGCGACTATTCCTACGGATTCCGGCCACAATCCCAGTTTTCCGGCGAGCGTTTTTTGGGACATAATTTCTACACGGGTTTCTCTCGTGGGCCGGGTGAATTTCCAACTAATGGACTTTGAAGACAAAACCTAGTTTTGGAAGGAGAAAAAGACTACAAAAGGGAAGACTTCTACAATTTTTGGACGACGTTTTATTATCTTTTCAATTCTTTTTCCTCTACTTTATTCTAGGGTTTTACCATGAAGTCTTTTCTCTTTTTCTTCTTGATGAACTCCATGAATATGAGTACCTAAGTTTATTATTGGTTATGGAATAGTTGGTTTTCACATAATATGATTCTTTGATTCAATATATTAGTTTTGTCTCATATTTATCGTTTGCAATTCTCTTCCAAAATATTGTTTTATGATTGATTGATTGTTTTGTCAAGTTGCAAATTGGTAGAACTTCTAATCACATCTATTGCTAGTTTAGGGTTTATTATACGCAAAAGTGATATTCCTTGATACAAGTAGCATAATATGATTATAGTTTGTAGTGATATATTCTTATGATCATATGTGAATCGTAAACCTTTGTTAAATTGAATTAGTGCGCTTTCCACGTTCAATTGCTTTGATTGGCCTGATTTCATAGAACTTAACGCATCTAGGGAATTAAACTTGATTAGTGCTTTTACACGTTAGGTTGTTCCTTTAGGTAGAATTCATATTCGCATCTTTTAATGTGTTTGTTGATGACATGAGGAGATTTTATGATATTCTTGCGATCAAGGTATTCTAGGGTCTTTGATAAAAGTTGAGATTAAATATCAATTCTAGTTATTGTGAAAAGCATGTTAGTGAATGAAAACGAAATCCTTAACCAATATCTCTTCTATCTTATTTGTTTGCTTATTTGTTTATTTGCTTTTATTTTACTTTCATATAATCGAAAACACCCTAGTATTTTAATTATAGGAAACCTAAACAATTTGACAACCTAGACCTCTTTGTGGGATCGATCCTTTCTTGCCCTTGCTATATTTATATTTTGAGTAGTAAGAAAGTGTAATTATATTTGTGTCGCTACTTACAAATGATCAGCCAGGTGTACGTTTCAATCTCGACTTGTATAAATAGGTCTTACCTATTTCCACCAAAAACAAGTCTCTGGTCGAAGAAAAACACAACACTCTCGTAAAAGGCAACTTTGCAAGCTCTCCAAAAGCTTTCATCTCTTGCAATCTTCCTCAAGCTTTCACTTTCGATACAAGTCGAGACACTACTCTCCTAGAATTATTCTCAACTCAACACCTTTCTTTGCTTCCTCCCCAAATCAACCCTCCTCCACTTTGTGACCGAAGCAAGTCCTGAATGGCCATTTCTTGGTTTAGGCCGGACTTGTACATGCATTGATCTCTCGAATCTAGAAAGTGTTCACGTGCAGCACATTTGTTTAGGGTTTAAACCAGTTTCTCACTCACCTACCGAATTTACCAAAATCGCGAAAACGATTTTTACCCATAAACAATTGGCGACCGCAGCGGGAGGATTGATCTATCGGCTACAATGTTAGACCTGTCGATCTCGTTATTCGACCCGAGATATCAAGATGGTAGGAGAAGGCGACTCAATTCGACTCAACTACCAGACAACTCGGTTACCAGTCGTAAAGACTACACAAGAAAACTGGGGACTCGCTGAAGATGCTACCAGCGATTGGGGACTTGCTGGTGAAGCTACCAGCAAAGCCGCCTTTTACATGGAGAGGGGCGTGTTCGCAGAAGAAAAAAAACCTATGAAGTGAGTAAATTTAGACTGGTCAAGATATACGATCTGTTTTTAGTTCTTAGTAAACCTGTCATACTATTGCGTCTTGTGCCGATTGCTAGCACACACTTTCATAAAAGCAATATTCCTTTCACAAAACATAATCAGAGTTATATTATCAAAACCATTCATCCCGAAATAATCTAATATCCTCAAAAGCTACCACCGCCTATCAAAACCTAAAAACAAACTTTGAAACCAGACATCCAGATGTTTTTCAAAAAACAAAAAAGAAAAAGAACCTAAACGAAAGTTTAATAGAGAAACATTCAAGGAAAATCATCCAACAGAGGTCTTCTTCTTGAGAAAGTCAACTTTGCATCTTCAAGAGCCGCTCTCTTCATAAGTCAACATCTTGGAAAGCTTTTCGAGTTTTACCTCCGTCGGCAATCTCCTCTCGCAAAAGGCTTTCGATCGCACATCTTTCGACTGGATCTCAAAGAAGGCCTTCGACAAACCACGGCGTTGAATTCCTTTTCTACACACACGTCGCGATGGTGCTCCCAAATAAGAATAACGTCTTCGTAAACGGTGGGCCAACCACCTCACGCATGTCCTCGATGCAAGATAAAACCTCTTCCACACGCTTAACCAGCGAAATCGACTAGTGATCTTCTTGGTTGTGGCCATATGTCCATACTTCTCCCGCATTCTCGTGTAAAATGCCTCATACTTAGCCAAAGACGCTAAAACCCGCCAACCAAAGACATGACCTGGATAAGGAATCAAGTACTGGGGATCGAAAATGGCCCTCGCAACTGGCCTCACGACTCGCAAAGGGTCTTTTTCCATGTCTACGGCAGAACCATCAGGGAATCATCCACCATTTGAACCACATTTGTGCCCAGCGATCACAACTCCCATCTCCAAGTCACCTATATGGTCACCAAAGGAAAGCCAGTGGCTCCGCCGTAATCGTCTTCCGAACCGGATTCCTCCCGCAAACTTGAGTTAGACATTTTTCAAAAAAAAAAAAAACTAAGAAGAAAGAAAAAGAAGCGCAAACTCACCGAACCACTTCCCGAAAAGAACCAAATCGCTCGGTTAATCACTCTCACTTGTCGAACATTCTTCTTTCTCTGGCTCATCACCGTTATGAGAAGGCTCAGTGCCGCCGGAATTCTTCGAAGAAATTACCGTTTCCTGGTAACGTGCAAGGGCAGCGAAAGCATTAACACTACCAAAGCCCTAGAAGAAACAAGACACATATTTTCAGTAGAAATTCACGTGTTTTGAGACAAACCAACAAGGAGGCGACACATACCCTATTGGAAGAACTGAAAGACACGAGAGCTACGGAAGGATCTTTTGAAACCGCCCGGAACCCGCCAAAGACGATTCTTCGTTCTCTGCTCCTTTGCTGGGACTTTCCGAGCTGCTGTGCAACTTTCGCTGAGATCTCTCAACATTGGATACTTCTTCAAAACTGCTGGGGAAGGTTTACAACGAACATTCTCCACCACGTTATTTACAAAATCTTAGATCATAATGAACTCATCGTACCAGAACTCATTATAGCCAAAAGTCGTCAAAGTTACTCATCCCGCTTGAAAGAAGGGAAGGAGGATACCCTTTACTCAAGGGCACCGGCATTGAGGGCGACGCAATGAATCCTTAGGAACCACCAACCGGTAAGCAAGAGGCACCCTTGATCGAAACCCATGTGACGAGCAAAGACGGTCAATATTGTAAGCAGCTATTCTGGAAGACCCTATGAAGAAAGACGGCATATAACCTGGACATGCAGCTTTGAATAAACAAGTTTTCACCAACACTCAAGCTGCCGTTAGAAGACAAAGCCATGATCGGAGCATAAGCAAAGGTGTCAATTTGAGTCACCGACCTATGGACTGGCTCCCATGGGCGAAAACTGATTTCATGCGACTTATCGAGAAGACTAACCAAGCTCATGCCAACTCTTGGACGCCTTTTCACCCATCGAAGAATTCCTGAGCCGCCCAACTCGCGGAATCTAAGGCAACGGTTTCTGAGTGTACTTCAAAGTGCTCCCATAACCAAGCTTACAGAAAAGCAACGTGCACATATGAATCCACTTTCATGAAACCATTCGAAACTCGCATGTTTGCAACTAGGTGATCCAGATGCACATACAGGGAACCAAGGAATAGCTTGCCAATGGGAAGAACTTCACCTTTTTCCAACTTCACAGCAATCACTAGCAACTTTGGTCTTATTTATTTCTTGCCGTAACTGTCATCAAAAATGTCTATAGACAACCAGAGAGCCAAAATGCCGCAACGTGAAGATCACCGTTTCTGTTTAGGTTCCAAATGTCCGAAACCATTGAGATATCCACCACCGTAAAAGCACCTTTCATCCTCTTTCCTGACAGAATCCTTCGACTTCGCAAAGGAGTCTTTTCGAGCGAAATCTCCCAACTTAGCGGCAAGGTCGTCCCGCATCTTCCCTCACCTTCGACAATTGATGTTAAGATTCCTGCTACTCTAAGATTCAAAGAAGACAGCCACACTCTCCAAGGAGAAAGTAATTTCACCCCATCTACATATGATCGTATGGGTGTCCGAACACCATCTAGAGACGAAAGCAACCAAGCCCGGGATATCCTTCATAATCTAGAGACTTACTGAAGCTCTGACAGCATCAATAATTTGCGTTCGAGTCAAGTTGGTATTTATGTGCTCCTTACTCACCATGTACTCAACCTATCTATCAAAAGAACGCAATGGGCTTTGACACATCCTGAAATCAATGTTGGAAGAAGAATATACCCCTTTATGAAGACAGAACCGTATGGTGTTCTGCTCCGGCGAACCGAACGTGTTTTCTTTTCATCTTCACCACCGGTTAACAAAATTGGCACGAAACCCGGGTGATTCTTCCGAAAGGGGGTGAGGGGTTTGGCAAAGAATTCATCATCCGTGTTTGGTTTGGAATTATGAACATCCTTCGATGAAGCGAAATTTTGTTCAGGTAACATCTTGTCGGATTTCTTCATAACAATTTGGTAACAAGATATCTGCACAAAACAAACGGAGAAAGACGAAATTATCTCCATGACACATAACCGCACCCAACAAAAGGAAAACCTGAAAACAAAAAAAGGGGGTATTCTCTACATGTTCAAAACTGCATGCGCAGTATTTTCTTCAGGTCCGAAATTCATATATGCAATATTTCCTATGGGTTCGAAGTCATATGAAGCACATATACAATATTCTTCTTCGGGATTCATATACAATATTCTCTACGGTTCAAAACCGCACACGTAGTATTTTCTTCTGTGGTTCAAAATTATATACGCAGTATTTTATACGGGCTCAAGTGCGTCTGCAAGATCCTTCTTCGGGTTCAAAACTATATACGCAAAGATTTTCTACTGGCTCGAATGCGTCTATGGTATCCTTCTTCGGGTTCAAAATTATATATGGAGCATTTTTCTATGGGTTCGAATCATATATGCAAGATTTCCCTTGGTGCATATATACAATATTTTCTACAAGAAGCACGCCAAGAAATCATATGCGCAATATCATTGCAAGGATTATAAAATAAAAACGCCTACTCTTAGGGTTTGCACCTACATGAAAAGGGAAACAAGAGAAGTACTGGAAGACATACCTGGAAGCCGGTTTTTCTTTGTGACTCTGCCGCTAGTATGAAAAGATGAAAGAACAAAGTGCAAGATGAGAGAAAGGGATTTTATATATATGGGCGTGAAGTTTCTGAAATAGGGAAGGATTTCCCTTTACCAAAAATCGTGCATATAAGGAACGGAACCACAAGGGCGCCCAACTTCCCAACGTCGCCCAAGTTGCACCGGCCGCACCAGTTGCGCCAACTCCCCAGTACCGCCCAAGCCGCACCGGTCCCACCAGTTGCGCCCAACTTTCCAATGTCGCCCAAGTTGCACCGGTCCCACCAATTGTGCCAACTTCCTAATGACCGCCCAAGTCGCGCCAGCTAGCACGCTCAGCTTCCCCACCTTGCGCCGGTCCCACCCGCCTAGCACGCCGCTTCCCAACTCGCGTCAACTTCTCAATGCCGCCCAGCTTCCTGCCTCTCAATGATGTTGACTTCCCAATCGTGCCAGCCTCCCG
Source organism: Papaver armeniacum (assembly GCA_023531295.1). NCBI lineage: Eukaryota > Viridiplantae > Streptophyta > Magnoliopsida > Ranunculales > Papaveraceae > Papaver > Papaver armeniacum. The sequence continues at coordinate 118,889 of JAJJWW010003715.1, read as the reverse complement.
ATTTGTGCAAAACTGCCAGAGGCAAGGATTCCAAATCCTATCTATAAAAAGGTCAGACAAGCCTCCTCAATTCTCTTTACGATTTAGTGCTGATAGTTTGTCACCATCTTATGCTTACCTCACAACAAATCCCATGTTCCGAGATAGGGGGTGCATCTAGTACTTTAGAAACAACTTATTGAGAGATATGCCGTTATTTTGGCATTCTGTCAATCCTTCTCCCGTTTTTGTTCACTCAAATAAATTGATGTTCGTATGAGTCCTTTCAAAACGATCATCATGTTACAACCAAAGTGGCTTTATGGTTATGCCCAAAGCCTGTTGTCGATGGTGGTTTTTAGACAAAGGGTAAAATCGTAAAACCCCGAATAACCTAATGTCACCGGTAACACATTTATTAGAACATTTAATACATGTAGTCAAAAGAATTCATAGAGGGTATTTTTTCAAATTAGGGTTACAACGAGCAAAACCCTAATTCACCTCCGTGCCAATGGCAAATCATGCCAACCACACCTAGCCCAAGCTAGTCGCGCCATTCCAAACGCACTCTGCCTTGGCCCTAGCTATGCTAGTCACACCAAACGCGCCAAAGCATGCCAACCATGCTAGCCGCACCTCCGTGCCAATGGCAAATCATGCCAAATGCACACCTAGCCCAAGCTAGCCGCGCCATGCCAAACGCACTCGCCTTGGCCCTAGCTATGCTAGTCACACCAACGTGCAAAGCATGCCAACCATGCTAGCCGCACCTCCGTGCCAATGGCAAATCATGTCAGCCACACCTACCCCAAGTTATCTGCGTCATGCCAAACGCACTCTGCCTTGGCCCTAGCTATGCTAGTCACACCAAACGCGCCAAAGCATGCCAACCATGCTAGCCACACCTCCGTGCCAATGGCAAATCATGTCAGCCACACTTAGCCCAAGCTAGCCGCGCCATGCCAAACACACTCAGCTTTGGCCCTAGCTATGCTAGTCACACCAAACGCGCCAAAGCATGCCAACCATGCTAGCCGCACCTCTGTGCCAATGGCAATCATGCCCGCCCACACCTAGCCCAAGCTAGCCGCGCCATGCCAAACGCACTCTGCCTTGGCCCTAGCTACGCTAGTCACACCATGCTAAGCCAAGCACCCTTACCTTGGCCCTAGCCACGCCATGCCAAAATGGCGCCCGCGCCTAGGCTTGCAAACCGTCCAACCTAGGCCAAATTGGCCACACATGCCAACACGCATCGCGCCGGTAGCTTTCCTTACCAGGCCGTGACCCAAATTGGCCACGCATGCCATTGGCACATGCCAACACGCATCTCTGGTAGCTTTTCTTACCAAGCCGTGGCCCTAATGGCTGTGTGTGCCATTGACACATGCCAGCACACATCGTTGATAGCTTTTCTTACCAAGTCGTGGCCCTAATGGCCGTGTGTGCCATTGACACATGCCAGCACGCATCGCTGGTAGCTTTCCTTACCAGGCCGTGACCCTAATGGCCACGCATTCCATTGGCACATGCAAACACGCATCGCTGGTAGCTTTGCTTACCAGGCCGTGACCCTAATGGCCACGCATGCCATTGGCACATGCCAACACGCATCGCTGGTAGCTTTTCTTACCAGGTCGTGGCCCTAATGGCCGAGCATGCCATTGGCACATGCCAACACGCCATTGGTAGCTTTCATTACCTAGCCTTGGCCCTAATGGCGTGTGCGTGCCATTGACACATGCCAAACACGCACGCTGGTAGCCAAACTTGCAAGCCGTGCAACCTAGGCCAACTTGGCCGTACGTGCCATTGGCACATGCCAAAACCCACGATGGTAGCCTAACTTGCAAACCGTGCAACCTACCACCAAGGCATTCCGCACATGCCACACACGCCACTAGCAGCTCTCCCATTGCCACTTATACTCAACGTGCAACCTACCATCAAGGAATTCCGCACATGCCACACACGCCACTAGCAGCTCTGGCATTGCCGCTTGCACTCAAGGTGCAACCCGCAACAAAGGCATTCCGCACATGCAATTGGCACATGCCACATGCGCCACTAGCAGCGCCACTTGCACTCAAGGTGCAACCAACACTCGAGACATCAACAAAACTGGGGGATGCTTTCCAGGTCTTGGTTTGGTGGTCACAAAGATGCGGGCGTACACTACGCTCACATTAAGAAAGCGTGAATAGGAATAAAGTGGTCAAATAAATTAGGAAATAATGGTGAAAATATTTTCACCCATAAACACCATGCGGTTACAACCTCCTCCCATTATTTCACCCTTTACTCTCTTCCTTCATAAGGCCAGGGTACGTTTCAATCTCGACTTGTATAAATAGGTCTTACCTATTTCCACCAGACAACAAGTCTCGGTCAGGATAAAAACACAACACTCTCAAAAAAGGAAACTTTGCAAGATCTCCAAAAAAACATTTCATCTCTTTCAAGCTTCCGAAGCTTTCACCTTCTGATACAAGTCGAGACACTACTCTCCTAGAATTATTTTGGTCTCAACACCTTTCTTTGCTTCCCTCCTCAAATCAAACCTTCTCCCCCACTTTGTGACCGAAGCAAGTCTGGAACGGCCATTTCTTGGTTTAGGCCGGACTTGTACAAATTGATCTCACGAATCTAGAAAGTGCTCACATGCAACACATTCTTACGGAAAACGATTTTTACCCATAAACACATGTATGAGTCAATTCCCAACATTTAATCGTCAGAGTCAATATGGATTCAATAATCCAAATACTATAGTGATTTACATTTCACTAGATTGACTCACTAGTTTCTCTAATACATTAGATATTATAAAAGATGCATTCAATTACATTCTCATCACTGTGAGGTTCCACATGATATCCATTTGCGTGGGTTTCTTTGGAATTTTACAAGGGGTGATTATCTCTTGGTACATGAAGATATTTTGTGAGGTCTTTGTTCTATCTTGAAAACAAATTTTGAGTAGTGTCGTGCTCGATGATCCAATCCTCGTAGTCTCATTATAAAGAAATAGTTCAACAGCTAGTTTAAATTCCTTAAGTTAGTGGAAGAAAAACAATTATGAGTTAGACACTTCGGTCTTGAGAGTTTTAATAAGTGGTGTGGCCTTATTACGTAATAAAAGTGGGATTTAACTCAAGTACTTTAGAGTGAATATATATTACGTGTCACCCAATATATCTCAAGTTCTTTAGAGAATTTATGTCTCGTGTTTTCATTCCATAAGTGCAGACATTGGATCTAGTCAACTCAATAAGATAGTCAATTGGCCTGGCAAAGTTCTTGTTGCCATTAAAGTTGATGTGAAAATTGGTTGCTACTATGATACACACATTACGTTGTATATACCAACACCTATGACCAGGTACATTTCCAACTCTTTCATTTATGATGGGAGCTATAATTACATTTTAGCAGATCTCGTACTCGGTTGATACTTGTGTATTGGTGTTATTACTACCGAAGATGAAAGTACATCTTTGTCTCATGATACATATGTCCCCTTTTCACATGCTTTATATGAGTCCGTACGTCTAACCCACATTACTTCGGGGTTCTTTCCATTTTCAGTTTTGCTACATTTAGCTTAATTTGAGAAATTTCGTTATCTCAACAGGCCGGGAGAATTTCACAACACATGTCAACCACTTACTTTAGGTTGAATAAATTACTAAAATAGTTTTCTTGTTGTTATACTTCAACGTATACTAGTTCGCTAGTATCATGGATGAAGTAGAGATATGGAAATTTTCCGACTCATATCACCCTTTTTTTTTTTGAGTTCTTCCACAAAAATTGGGATACATGTGATTTTATTTGGAACGTATTTTGAAAATATCGACTCTTTAATAGTCGAGCAAGTGGATCACATCCCACGAAACATTCAAATTTGGGAGACAATATCAAGTACGCAATAATGGTCCAAGTACTTCTGAACCTCAAATAAATACATTGAAATCGAGTTGGTATAACCAATTGAACAAAAGACATCATTCAACCATAGCCAATATCATATTCAATAGAACAAAATAGCATTAAGACCAAAATTCTTAATGATCGAGATAAGCAATCATAATTTAAATTTACCGTTTATATGATGTGGACTTATCTTAAGACAAAATAAACAAAACTAGGCATGTTCTACAAACAAATAAATAAGCCTAGCAAGAAATAAATGTAAGAACCCATGTATTTTAGAGTTACATACCTTTAAGCTTTGGTTCCCACTATGTATATACGAAACCTAACATTTTTGATACCGCGCCCCAAAATGTAACAGAATAGGCCAGGCCAGGCCGCGACTAGAACTTGGGTCGGAACAGGACATGACAGGACAAATGTATCGAAACGTTCAGAATCGGACAGATGGGACGGAAATGTTCGTAACCGACAAAACGGTCGGAAATGTTCAGAATCGGACAAACGTGTCAGAAACATTCAGAATCGGACAGCTTTTCATCTTCTCGGAACGCGAAGAGTCGGGTTTTCTTCCCCATATTTTTTTCGATGATCTAAATCCAGAATAGAACGAAAATAAAAATCAGAATAATTCCAAGTTAGTTACCTGTAGTTGCAGGAAATCCCACACTACACCACTCACAAGAATCTACACAATCAAATCATTTTAAGACGAACAATTATAATTTTTATTGATCAAACTCACAAATGTTACAAGATGAAAAGGAGATAAGCTAAAGAATTACAACCACTCTAAACTTTATCTCTCTTAATGACTTGCTCAACACTCGAAAAAGATCTCTCTCTCTCTAAAGTCTACTCGGCCCTTTATATAGGACATTACATAGTGGATGACAACTAAGCTGTCCTTTATTTTCGGATCTGTCTTGCGACATCCTCGCAAGTGTACACATGTTAAATCTCGTGATACTCCTCAATCTCTCTACATCTTCACATCTTTTTCGTGTTTTGGTTGTCGTCATCCGTTACGTCGTTTTTACTTTCATCTCGCGATGTCTTCGCAATGTGTCGTTTATGGATTTCGCGAGAATCTTGGTGTTGCGATATTCTGATCCTACATCTTGCCTCTTCTCATGTCTTCTCTGCGAAGAAGAGAACGTCATGAGAACTAGTATTTTCGAAATACCGCAGCTGTTCATTTTTCCATATTTTTCTATATTTGCATGATTCGTACTAATACGCATAATTTATTACACGTATCTCTTCTTCCATCCATTTCTTGACAAGTTTCTTTCAACCGTTATTTCTCAACCATTCACGTCCCTTCTCACATTAAATGCGTTTATCTTCTCGAGAATTCTTCTCTATATATAGTTTTTTCACCCTCCTCTTCTTCTTTTTTACTTTCTCTCTGCAATTTTTCTTCAATTCTCCTCCGCAATTTCCGTTTCTGCTACTGTAAATCTTCTTCTTCTTCTTTCTTTTGATCTTCAGTTCTTCATTCATTCCCATACTGAAAATGGCTCCAATCGGTCGCAAATATGAACAACTTTTTGGAGACGTTCAAAAAGATTTGCTAGAGAGAGGTTTCACATTATCCACTATTCCTAAAATTTCTCTCTGCCAAACTATTTACTGATCATCATTGTGATGATCAAAAAATCATAGTTTCGCTAGGTCAGATTCTCGCTGGTCTTCCCATTCCTCTCTACAACTCTGATCTTCCCTTGTTTTATGAAATTATCGCTCATGCGAAATTCTCGCGGGCTGTCTATCAATTAAGCGGAGATTGTATCCGCCTAATGCTTGAGTTCGCCAATTGTGGTGCTGGTAAGGGATCTCTTTACCCTAATGAAGTCAGAGATCCTAAATTTGCGGATTTAGATATATTCACTGAAAAGTATTCAGTAGAGAGTTTCTTTGAAAATTATGAAATAATAAATATGAAGAACGATAAAACTCGCTGGGGTGCACGTTTGAAGAGAAGAGAAAATATCCCCAGCGACAAAATACTTATGCAGGATATCGATTGGCACTCTGGCAAGAACAATGTTCCTCGCCATTCCAAAGACGAGAAATGGTGCATCTTTCCACTACTTTTGAATGGACCTTATATTTCAGGTTCAAATATGCTCCCCGCGAATCTAGCCAATTATCAGCCTTGGGTTTTTAATTGGCCCGAGAAAGCAAAAGAGGTATGCTTCCTAACTTTCACTCAATTTAAAATCTTCTCTCATTTTTATAATTACTAAGCTTGAAATTTTCAGATTATCAAATTGAGGAAGAGTTATAAAAGGAATGCTAATGAGAGTACCCTAAAGAGACTCCGCCGATCACTGGTGAAGCAAGAAATACTTTTCTTTATTATTTTTAACAATATTGTTGCCTCTGTTTCTTATCTTCATCCGTGTGCGAAGGTTGATGCTGAGATCGCTGAAGAGGAAGAAAATCCTAAGAAGACCGAAAGTAAAGGTAAATGTTCTCTTCGCAAGGAGAAACCTACTGTCCCCCACCTTATAAGAAACGAAAGATTCATTCTTCTTTTCCTTCAAGTCCTCAATCCAGCGAAAGTTCTGATGAAGATAATGATGATGTTGATACCTCTCTCGCAAAGGAGAATCCCCCAACTGAATCTTTTATGGCGCAATTGTCTAGCATCTTCTCTGACTCCATGCAAGGAATTGGGGATGATCGTCTTTCTAATACATGCGAAGCTATCGCAAGTATCTGTGATGCTCCTTTACTAGAAGGTGATGATTCTCTTAATGGGGTCTCCAGATCAGTGACTCCCAGCTTCCTAAATGCACTTGGTGTCTTGGACGTCTTTATTCCCTTATTTTTTCATTATTTCAATCTTAAGTTATCTCTTAATAATTTCTTTAATTTCTTTTATAGTCCGGGAGAGCTTCTTTTGCCGTTGCCTCAGATCTTGAGAAAAGGCGCAGATTCTTGAGAAGAAAAATCTTCACTTCCGCAAGAAGAATGGAGAATTAGAAACGAAGTCGTTGTTCTTCGCGAGGAGAATAAACGGTTAGAAGTTGAGTCTTCCACTCAGAAGAATAAGATATCTAGTCTTCAAAGCTCCAATCAACAACTTTACGGTATGAGACTCTTCTTTTTTATTTTGTTTCGTTCTTTCATTACCTTTCCTTATCTGACTTATCATTTTCGCAGACGTTTATAACCTTTCTGATGAAGATATTCTTCTTCACTCATTTCCTGAACTTATGGATAATGATGCTCTTCTTGTTCACCTCAACGATTCTTTAGATAGTTTTTCAAATAACAAGATTAAATCTCTTCCTTTAAACGAACTTCAATCAGTTTCGCCTCTTAGAAATTGATCATAGATCTAGTTTGGGTTTAGCCAACCAACTTAAATGTCTGTATCTAAATTCCAAAGAGAAAATTAATACTTTAAGGAAGAAGATTAGCGATCTTATAGATGACAAAGATCGCATCGCTAGTTAAGGTGCCCAAGCGTTAGCGAAATTTCAAAAAACTCTTCTTGAAGTTCAAATTGAACGTGATGAGTCCATACGTAAAAATGCTATTCTTTGCGAAAGAGAGAATCAAATTCGCTCCCTTCTTATCATAAACAATGAAGATGAATTTTCTTGGGCTGCGAAGGTTCTAGATGATGCCATAAATAATTTAGATGTTAACATTAGTCTTCAAGCTGAGCATACGGCCTTGGTTAGATATATGATTTCTGACAGAGAAGGTTGTTAATTATTCTTCTTTATTTAACAGTTTGCCTTTCCTAAAATTGTCATCAAGTTGTTGATTCAATGTTATATGTTCGCAGAAGCTGAAGCAAGGTTCCGAAAAAGGATTGAAGAACTTGAATGCGAGAAAGAGCAGACTTGCCAAAAATCTTTCTTCTCGGGATGATAAATATTCTAGGTCAAGAACCAATTAAAGATCACTGTCGCGAATTTTAAGAATGATGCTGTTCTTTTTCGCAATCAAACTATTAAGATGGTCTGTGATGACAATAACATCCCTCAGTCTAAGTACCCTTGCCTTCTTGATGAAGTTCCCCAAAATATGCGTTCTTTGGATATTTCTGATAGCGATGCTAGTGAAGAAGAAGAGGAATCTGATGAAGAGGAAGAATCAAATGAGAAATAATTTTATTTTCTTTTTTCCCCCTTTGTAATATTTGTACAGTTATTTTTTCAATCTCCCATCTTTGGGTGTATTCTTGTTGTCGCGAATTTCTTGAGTCTTTGAATACAATTTCTATCTTTCTTGTTTCTTCCTGCACACAAAGGGTAATTCTTTTTTGCAATATAGTTAGTCAATATATGCGTAAATATGTCATATGAAGACAAATAACATGTCCTTGTTCATTCCCATACTTGCCTCTGTTATTTGTATTCGAATGGGAGATTAAGCATAATTTCGCAAATGTTTTCTGCTGAATTTTGTCATTGCGACAAGATCGCAGGACGTCTTTACATTTTCATGTAATGACCCATTGATCTTGCCTTATCATTTCTCTTGTATGGTCTTATTTTTCCTTCCTAATAAAAGGTCTTATTTTGCCACCTCTCATTTTTGCGATAAAATCGCAGGACGTCTTTACACTTTCATGTAATGACCCATTGATCTTGTATTATAATTTTTTTGGTATTATTGCCTCTGCAGGATATTTTTCTTGCGATAATATGACAGGCCTAAATATCCTTGCGAACGTAAAGCCCCATGACATTTCCGTCTTTGCGACGAAATCGCAGGACGTCTATACATTTGCATGTAAGGACCCATTGATCTCATCTTATCTACTCTTTTGTATTTTTGCCTCTTCAGGATTGTTGCACAAATATGACAAGCCTAAATATTCTTGCGAACATAAAGCCTCATGACATTTGCGTCTTTTTTGACACTATCAGCTCCCTAATGGAGGGTGTCGCCCTTATCTTCCCCCTGGTTGGCCCTTCAAGGAGGCGTACTTCTTCCATACAAGGCTAGATCCTCCCACCCGGTCTTAACAACAACCAGTTATTTTCGCAGCCTTTTATCCCTTTTGCCTATAGGGCTTATGGTTATGAGACTGCACCCTAAGTGGATTTTTCTTCGGGCCGAGTGCAGCATAAGCCGAGACTTGCCAAGAATGGCCGAGACACTTCAAATGCCCCATGCACCCTTGGATAAACCGTGTACCTCGACGCCTTGGTCAAATTCGACTCTTAGAAGAGAGACCCTCGGTCGTCCAACCTAAGTCATAAGCTTGGATTGAGAATCCAAGGTACCTCTCTGGATGGGTGTTATTACCCCCAATCTTCATGACTCGGAGTTCCCGGGGGGTGTAACCTTTTCCCTGAGCCACGTTACAGATACCCCCTTACATGACGCACTTTAGGTACTTTTCCTCTTACGAAATTTTATTCGAACCGGGGTGTACGCCATGAAGGTTCGTCCCATTCTCGATTATTTTGTCAATTCTTCTTTATATGTAAAAGGTACCCACTACTATGACGCACTTTAGGTTCTTTTGCCTCTTGCGAAATTGTGTTCGCGAACTAGGGTGTACGCCATAGTAAGTTCGCCTCTTTCTGACTATTTTGTTGATTCTTCTGCATATGTAAACTCTTTTGTAGTTTCGCAACGTATTTGCCATTTGTGAAATATATTTTCTTCTTCTTCATATCAACTCTTACACAACTCCATTTTCGCCATTCGCAACATATTTGCCATTTGTAATTTTTTTAATCATACATTTTCCTTTCCGATTTCTTGGATTTGTTTGTCATATAAGGATTTGATAGAAAACTTGTTATTGGGAGTGAGAGAGCACTGGATTTCATCATGATCAGAAGGGGAAACATGATTTTGAAGTATTAGGTGTTGAATGTTGGGTGTGAACCATTAATTTAGGATATTAATATCCCATTCTCCAGAAGTGGTGAGAAGTTGGTTAACGAGTGGTGGGGTTATCGAGGCGGAGGGTAGGTTTTGGTGATTCTGTCGAGTTGCAAGCTATCCATTTGTCTTCCCGTATGTGAATTTTCCTTCCATTGCCAATCTTCCAAATGTAGTTTTGCTGAATTAAGGTTATGCCTTCCAGGATTCCTTTCCATATCCAAGAGTCATTTTACTTTTCCTTGGTATCCATTCTTATAACTTCTGTATTGGGGAAGTGAGATGCTTTCATGGTGCTGCTCCAGAGGGAATCTGGTTCCTTGATTAATCTCCAAGAAATCCTAGAGAGCATAGCCAAGTTGAATATTTCCATATTCTTGAAGCCCAATCCCCCCAGCTCCTTAGGTTTATTAACACATCCTGTGCAAAGTAGTGGAGACCTTTAGATTTGTCTTGTTCTTTATTCTAGAAGAAGTCCCTTTGAATAGAATTGATTTCATTGCAAGTAGTATTTGGAATCTTAAAGCAGTTCATCTGGTATATGCTAGAGGTAGAAGTAATGTGATTGGATCATAGTCATCTTCCCAAAGAAGGAGAGGTTAGTCTTCCATCCAGCAAACCTGAATTTAAGCTTATCAACACAAGGCTTGAAAGCTTGAATCTTACTCTTAGTTGTGAATAAAGGGGACCCCAGGTAATTGTCTGAAGTATTGATTCTTTGGACATTCATAGAAGTGCTTATGCTATCAGCTAAGTCAGGGGCAGTGTTTTTGCTGAAGAATGTTCCAGACTTAGAGAAGTTTATCAATTGTCATGAAGATTGCCCAAATTTATGAAAGATCTGAATGAGATTGTTACATTCCTGCAGGTTGGCTTTGCAGAAGATCATGCAGTCATCAGCAAAAAGAAGGTGGTTTATGGCTGGTGCATCCTTGCAGATATTGATTCCTTGAATTTGTTGTTGGGATTCAGCATGAGTTAAGTATCTAGAAAGAGCTTCCATGCAGAAGAGGAAGAGATATGGGGATAAGGGATCCCCTGTCTCAAACCCCTAGAAGGCTTAAAGAATTTTCCTGGTGACCCATTGACTAGAACAACCATGCTTGTAGTAGATATGCATTGATGTATTAAGTTGCACCATTGAGGGATGAACCCCATTTGAGACAAGACTTGTAGAAGTAAATCCTAATTCACTCTGTCAAAGGCTTTGGCCATATCAATTTTGATGCCCATAGTTCCATTGCTTCCTTTTTCCCTCTTCTGGTATTCATGTGATGAATTATTTCATGGTCTATAGCAATATTGTCAGAGATTTGTCTGCCATGTATGAAGGCAGACTGAAAAGGGGATATGATTTTAGGGAGGATGGGCTTGAGTCTTTGGGATAAAAGTTTAGATATGATTTTGTAGGTGGTATTGCATAGGGAGATAGGACTAAAGTGAGCTGGTGTGGTAGGTTTCTCTATTTTGGGGATAAGAGAGATGAAGGTGTTTAGGATGTGCCCTGAAGTGAAAAAATGTTGGATAATGCGAATGATGTCTTCTCCCACAATGCCCCAATTAGCTTGGAAGAAGTTAGGGGAAATCCATTGGGTCCTGGAGCTTTTCTCCAGCCATGCTAAAGAGGATGTTTTTGATTTCCGAGACATCAGGTATTCTAATAAGGTTCTGGTTTTCTTGAGTGGTTATAGTTATAGGTATGAGGTTTATAATGAAGGGGTTGATGTTTATAGTTTCAGCAGTTTCCATGGTGGCAAAGTGATTTGTGAAAATAATGTTTATTTCAGCACTGTCTTGAATCCATGATCCATCATCTCTTTCTATAGAATCAATTTTATTCCTTCTATATCTCTTTTTAGCAGCCAGGTGGAAGTAACCAGTATTTCTATCTCCAAGTTTGATATGTTGGTCCCTGATTTTGGTCTTCCAGAAGGATTCATGAACATGGTGCCAATGCTCAACCTGAAGTCTTGCTTCTTTAAGGTCTTGTCCTTTATTTGAGTTGAACTGATTCTTGGTTAACCAATCAAGGTGCTGGATGCTTTCTTCAAGATTTGTTTTGATGTTGCCATAAACTTCTCTATTCCATTTCTTTAATCTTACTTTGATATCTCTGAGCTTCCTAGCAATTCTTATAGCTAGGGATCCTTTGTGGTTAACATTCCAGCATTCAGCTATTATGCTCTTGCAGTCTTCATGGTTAAGCCAAGGTCCAAAGAATTTGAAAGGGATTTGTCCTTGTTTCCAAGAGGGATTGGTATTGAGGAGGATAGGATTGTGATCAGAACCAATGGAAGGGATTTTGGAGATGGTAGTATTAAGTTGAGTTTCTAACCAGGCTTCATTAGCTAGACCTCTGTCCAATCTCTGCTCAGTAAGTTGGGAACTAGTTCTTTTGTTGGTCCAAGTGAAAGGACATTCAGTGTAACTTAAATCAGTGAGATTAGCTTCCTCAATCTTGTTTAGAAATAATTAAGCTTCATCTTGATCAATAGGATGTTTATTGAACTTCTCATGCTCATGAAGGATAAAATTACAATCTCCCATGATTAACCAAGGCAAGGGGTTAGTAGCACAAGTATTTTCAATCATCTTCCAGGAATTCAGTTTATCATTAATAAGGCTAACATAGTAGCGATATGCAAATAAGGATCTCCTTGCAAGGGTTTTATGATTGCACTAATGTGGTAGTCTGAAAAGTCTTTATAGTGACATCTAGGTTGGTTTTCCAAGCAGAACTAATCCACCAACCGATTTGGTTTTTCCTTTTGGTTCTTCATACCAAAAATTTGTGACACCTATGTTACCTAAAATTTCTTAAGATTTCTAGATTCTTTGTTTGGTTTCGAGATAGGAAGATAATATCAGGTTTGTGTTTATTTAGCATGTTATCAAGGTGTCTAATGGTGTTATTTTGTCCTAGGCCTTGACAAGGTTCAAGAAATGATTGAATAAAATTGCCAAAAGTATGAAATGGTAGGATAATAATTATGTATCCTCGAGTTATATGTGAGTGGCTAGTGATAATGATTAGGACAGCCCAAATATGAGATTTCAAATTAAGAATGATAAATATGTTAACTTTATAAATCAGCTTGTAAGAAATTACATGAGTGATTCTAAAGGGGTTAGCTCCTATCAGATTGCTAGTAGTAGTCTCTGTTATGTGTTCCTCCTCCATGTGGGTGGTCTGATTGTTGCTCCTCTTAGCTGAATGGTGCCCCTCCCACTACATAGCATGGTTCTCGATCTTTGCTTGGGTTGGTTGTACAATTTTCTCTTAGGATCAACCAATTGGGGATGTTGCTCAGCATCTACTTCTTTAAGTTTAAATTCAGTTCTTTTCCCATAAGAGTTTTTTTTGTTTGTTGTGATCCTCCATCATTTGCTTTTGAATATCAGCTAGAGAAGTTAGGTTCTGGAGGGTATTGATTGAGGAAAAGCCCTCATTTGGGTGGTGAAGGTTATTTCCAAATTTTGGAAATATTCTTTGAGGATCAATGGTCACCTCCAGCTCAGAGAAGTGGAGATGTTGTTGTAATGTTGTCTTGCTGCAGCTTTGATGTTGTTATTCTTCTTTATTTTAGAATCTTTGCTTCTGTAGTTTTCCATCAATTTATTATGCCTCTTCTGGCAAGCAATAGCTTCAAGGTTGGTGGTGGGATAAGCGTGTGCTTGGTTGATCTAAACCGACTTTGAATATTATATGCCCTGGAGATCCATCCAGGTCCTCTGAAGAGTTTTTAAGAAGGGTCTGTAATTGTGCAATTCTCATTTTGATAGCAACTTCTTCTGCTCTGGATCCCGGTCATCGCTGTAATCTTGGCTGATGGGATTTTGATTTCTGCTGGGAGAATTGCGTCTGCTCCGTAAACAAGTGAATATGGGGAGACCCCAATGGAGCTTCTAGGTGACGTACGGTATGCCCACAGCGCCATTGGTAACTGGTCATGCCATTCTCTAGGATTGTCATGTCTGTTCAATTGATGATCCCGGATCGGCGTCTTGTTGGTACTTTCACTGTCCATTCCCACGAGGATAGTAGATGGTCGAGAAAACCTGTTTGATGCCATACCCCTCAAGTAACTCTCGTTTGTTTATTGGCGAAGGAGTGCCGTTATCGGTGATAATATGCTTAGGTATACCGAAACGACAAATGATGTGTTCTTTAATAAAAGCGCAATGGTTGCTCCCGTAGTTCCTCGCGGTGGGATGGCTTCTACCCATTTGGTGAAGTATTCCGTTGCGATTATGATGTACTCGTCTTTGCTTCGATGAGGGTGGGTTGATTTTCCGATGATGTCTAGTCCCGAAATTTGTAGAATGGCCAATACAGCATCGCTTATCGAGTGCAAGGGGGTGAAAGGTACGTGAACAAGGTCTCCATGAATTAGACAATTGTGACAGCTTTGAACAAAAGCGGCCGCGTCATCCTCCATGGTCGGCTAGTAATATTTCTCGTGTATCTGGAGGAAGAGTTTCCTCTTCCCTTGATGTTCCCCTTCGTGTGTTTCCTTCAAAATGATTGGAATTTCTAACCCAGCCAGGCATCTTAATAGATTACCTCCGAAACTCTTGCGGTACAGGATCCCTTCGTGGTATACGAACCTCTTGGCCTTTTGCTTTATCTTGATGGCATCCTTTTGATCGGCGGAAGTTGCTCCATCACGAGGATAGTTGATGTATGGCTCTCTCAGTCCCAGTGTGATTCACACTAAAAACTTCCGATTGTGGCGGTGCTTGGAAATTTGAGCGGGACTTCTGGTAGCACAGGCCCGAGTCTCCATCTCGCCAGTAATAGCCCACGCTGGAGTCACCGGTAAGTGTTACCACCAATGATTGTCCTGATTTCATCGTGAATACTGGTTTAGCTGCAGTTGTGATTCTTCATCTCAAGACATCTTGACAGAGAACCATACGGGTTTCGATAGTACAACATACCATGAAGCATGAAGAAGTTCTGCGGGGTTTTGAGACCGACCTTTCTTTGAGAGAGTGGGTTGTTGAGATCCTGAATGGTGGAGTTCGCAATCATCATCCTGGTGTCTTTGTATTGTGACACCATGTCGACTCTATGGTTCTTCTCTTCACCGTCATGGTTTCTTCCCACTCCTTGAATTTCGGTTTGGAAGCCAATGTTGCCAGACAATCGGCATGTTTATTGTTGCTGCGACCAACGTGGATTATGGTTGCGTCGGCGAAATAGTTTAATAACTTTTGTGCTTCTGACCGGTATGGGGCTAGTGTCGCTTCCTTCAATGCGTACACTCCGTTCATCATCTGATTTACCAGAGTTTGGAGTCACCTCTTATCTCCCGGACGCGTGACTCCTGCTTGTTTAGCTATTGAAAGCCCTATAAGGAAAGCTTCGTATTCTCGCTTTGAGTTTTGGTGCATTCGAAGTCTAACTTTAAGGAATGTGAAAATACTTCTCACGGTTGGAGAGACTAACACCACGCCCGCTCCTCCCGATGTTGCCGCTAGGGGTAGCGAGCCATCAAAATACGAGAGCCACACTCTTCCTCCAAAACAGGGAAGTCCGGAAATTCTCCTAGGGAGGTCTTCATGTAGTTACAGTAGTGCCTTCTCCGGAAATGCGCGATAAGTCTGCAGCTGCTTGACCCTTGATAGCTCTAGGTGACGCACGTTATGTCCAGCTCGACATTTGGCTGAAGCCACTTGCACTGTCCTTCCATCGGGACCGGCTTTGAAAGTAAAAACTTTGCGGGGATCGGATTTAGACACGAGTATCACCCTATTAGACATGTAAGTAATGCCCAAACCTCTCAGAATAGAATGTATCAAGGCTAAACATGCCTTTTTCCGCTCCAGGGTATACGAGTTCGCGCCCTTCAATATTCTAGTAAATAAGATATGGGACGTTCGATTCCCTCGTCGTCCTCCCAGCGAGTAGAGGCCCCATCTGCCGCTGTCACTTGAAGGCGTGTAGAGACACGGCCCGGCTTCCCTTGTACATGAGACTTCATGATAGTCGGGAGATGATAGTATTCGTTGATCTTTCGAAAAAGCTTCTTCTTTGGTTGCGGTCCAAAAAAGCTGGCTCCTTTCTTCAATAAGTGGGGTGAACGAGGCGGTAAGTTGGGCTTAACCGGGTATAAACGTCGAATGTAGTTCACCTTCCCCATGAAACTCGGAGCTCCTTCACACGGTTCGGGGAGGCGGCATTGTTAGGATAGCCTAGGTCTTGGACGAGTTTAACTTTATTCCTTCTGCAGGCACTTGGAACCCTAGGAATTTACCTGAGGAGACACCGAAAGCGCATTTCAAAAGATTCATCTTTAACTTGTATTCCCGACACCTCTCAAACACTTGCCGTAAGACGTTAGTATGATCTTCGAGCCTTTGACTTGACCAAGATATCATCTACATAGTCTTCTACTTGTTTATGCATCATGTCATGGAAGATTGCCGTCATAGCACGTTGGTAAGTTGCGTAGAGTTCTTTAAACCGAATGGCATAACAAGATAGTAAAAATTGCCGACGGGGGTTCGGAAAGTCATCTTACTCGCATCGTGCTCATACATCCTTATCTGATTGTATCCACTATAACCATCCATGAAGGAGAACATGCCGTGTCCGTGGTGGCGTCTACTAACATGTCGATGTTAGGTAGAGGAAAGTCGTCTTTGGGCATCACTTGTTCAAGTCTCTCGAAATCCACGCAAAGATCGGATCTGTCATTTTCTTCTTTACTTTGGGACCACATTAGCCAACCAGGTCGGGTGATGAATGGGTCGATGAAGCCAACAACTAGTAACTTCAATTTCATTCTTGATTTGTTCTTTTACTTCATGTCTGAATTGCCTCGGAGATTTCTTGATTGGCTTGGATCCGGGTATGACATGTAAGTGATGGGTGACCAATTTTTCATCCGGACTGGGCATTTCCTCGTATGTCCAGCGAACACATCTTGGTACTCCTTGAGTAGTTGAACAAGACTCGTACGTTTGTCTCAGGGAGAGTTGAACTGATAGAAACCGTCCTGGGAGATTCTTCATTCCCGATGTTAATAGTCTCGAGCTCGTCAGTTGTGGAATTGTTTCCATCTTGTAGTTTCTGCGGGGCGTCTAGTACCTCCTCTTGTATTCCGTCGTTCTTGCGGCATTCAATTGGGCGGAGAGACCGGGTGCTTGTCTCTCCCGTTAATTGCTAACACGGGCGCCGGTATTGTCTTCACCTTACGAAGTCACGTTTTGCTTCAAAAGTGCGTTCCCTTTTGGTGTGAACGTGGGTTGAAGCTTCCTTTGGATAAATATAGGCGCTCGTCGAGAAGTGTCGTGATGTTTGGCCCTCGGTGATGCAAGTCGGTATACTTCCTTGATTGAATCCCACATGGTAGTGGGGTGCACAGACTTTGTCCGATCCTCCTGAGGTACCTTTTGGCTTGAACAGCTCCACTCCGCATATTGGTGCATACGGAGACAATGATGCAGAATGCGGATGACTTTCTCGTTTAGCATGGTCTTGGAGCCTTTGGTGATACGTTGTGGGAATGACCTTGTTGTCGTGAATCCATGGTCTCCCCGAGTATCATATGGTAGTCCGGATCTTTTTCTATGACCTCAAACTTTGCTCTTGATTGAACGGGTCCCTCTCGATAAGTTCGAGTTGACATACCCGTATGTGCGAGTCTGATTTCCTTCGATGTCCGTCATCGTGGTGGGCTGCCGTACAATCTCGTATAGGCTAACCTTTGGTGTCTTGAGAGTCTTGAGAGTAATTACATTCGAAGATGCTCCTGTCGACGAGGCCCTTCTTCAACTCCGAACCCTTGATGTGTGCGGTAACATGTAGGTCCCGGTTGTGACCCTCTCTGCGATCATGTCGTCTTCCGTAAATGTAACATTGTTTAACGAGATATTTCGATGCAGCTAGGACTTACGGGCGAGAAGGAGTCGGTGTACATCCGAGCTATTTTATTAATTGCCGCAAACGTCTCGCCGTTGATTCCTCGAGAGGTGCAAGAGTTCACACAAGCTTTCCACTAGAGATGCCGCTTCCTCGATCCACTTTGGTCTCTCGGTTCGTAGTAAAGCTGTTGATATGAGGGGAATTAGTACCGGTGTAGAAATCTCCGGAATGCTCATTTACACGTCATCTTGATGAGGAGATCAAGTATGCCATTTACCGCTTCTTTGATTAGCTCCATGTTCTTTGTGTGAATCTCCCGTACCCGTGCTAGTTCGCTAATGTTGGAAGTCTTCCGATCATGCCGTGGATACACCGTTAGGAGGGGGTATCTCCGTTGGAGGAGCCATCGGGATTTGAGATCATCGAAGCGGTCCTAAGACCAACCATCTCGGAATTGATTGAATGGTATTGAAGAGATTGACTTTACAACCGAGAGATCAACCTCCCACCGTGGTCGCCAATTGTTTATGGGTGAAAACTACTCTGTTGAATTTGGTAATTTGGGGTGTGGGATGAGGAATGAATCTAAACCCTAAACAAATGCACTTCGCGGTGAGTGCTTGTAGATTCGAAGTCAATCTGTGCAAGTCCGGCCTAAACCAAGAAATGGCCGTTCGAGACTTGTTTCGGTCACAAAGTGAAGGAGATGGGTTTGATCTTAGGTAGGGAAGCGAAGAAGGTGTTGAGATTGTGAAGGTGTTGGCTATGAATGACTTGTAGAGAAAGATGAGCAGGCTTACGATTGATGCAAGGTGCTCTGGGTGTTGGAATACGTTTTGTATTAACACTTGCCTCTGCTTCGTCTCGACTCCGTGTTTGAAATAGGGCGGAGAACCTATTTATACAAGTCATTGAGCCTTATTCCACGTCTCTCATGGGAAGTGGAGTGATGGAGTAGTGGAGTTGTGCGTCGGTGCCACACGACCAGTCTTGCCCACTTCTCCCTGTTCATCTTTAACCGTCCATGACTTCCTAACACGTTCTTGTGATGGCGCGTTGCACGCGGCTGCCGCAGTAAAACCGCCCGGACCAATACCCCATATGTATCCCCGGTTTGTGACATGATTGATGTCGGGAACGTGTGGATCGTGGATCCACGATAGGTAGCATGTAATCTCCCGGGTCAATAAGCTGCGTTATTCGGGGAGTTGATACTTGTGAAGTATCATGTGTATTTTTATGCAGGTAATCGCATCCCGGTGTGGTAAAGTGATTGGTAATGACGCCTCAGCGACCAACTAACTCTGACCGGGGTTGTATAACCAAAAGGCGGTGAAGTTGGACGGATGAGATGATCTTTGAGACACTCATCATGCGGCCGAATTAATGAAATTAGGTTTTGAAGAGGTGCGTAGGCATCACTCTTGGCTTAGTCGAAACCAAGCATGGGATACAACATTAGCCCGAACATACATGTGTGTAGACGGCATGATGGTGTAGGCGCTATACCCATTACCTCACGAAAGTATGATCTGGGTCGCTCAATTCATCCTATGAAGTTGAGTGGTCGAGATCAATTTGCGACAGAAACCGGTCCGCAAGAGCCGCATCCACTCCCACTTCAGCTGGACACGTTCCAAGACGACCAATCTTGGTCGGTCTTGGCTGATTGGCCTGATGTGAAGTGGTAGGCTGGTGTTCACACCTATACACGAATATCCCATAAAACGTGATCCCGGCCATCCAAATCATCTGGCGAAGTTGAGCGGTCGAGATCAGTTTTTGGTTTGGGAGGTGTGACCACGCTATTTTTGGCGTGCGTTTTGGATTAGCGAGGCATGATATGCCTTGGCCGATCGGATGAGGGAATAGATGGGTCCCACGGTGGTCATCTTTGGTATGACCAGGACTCGCTTAATCTAATCTTGGACCCTCCATTCGTGCCGGAGAAGATGGACGCTCGTGACGCTCAAAACCCTAATTCTGGATTTCAAAGCCGTGCGTCACTCCTTGTTTGGGCGCACGAATTTGCTACGACCAAGCATGGTTGGTCTTGACCAGTTGGTCAAGTGTGTAGGCAGGCCCTCGGTGATTGTGTTGACATGCTCTGGGCCCTTTGAGTCTACATCTACACCCTCCATCTATACCTGCGAAAATGGATGGTTGAGCCTGTTTTGCGACACATGTAATATGCCGCAAACCCTAATTTAGGGTTTTCCGTCCATATTGTTGGTATGAACGTTTTTTGGCAAGCTAGGCCAATGGCCGACCATGCGAGCCTCGGCAGTTGGGTATTCCATACACGCAGGGAGTAATGGAATTGATCCCAGGTCATCCAATCATGCTTGTGGAGTTGGATGACTGCGATCATATCTAGACTGATACGGTCAGTCTGGATGCTCAATCGGGCTAGTATAACACACTGAGAGGGGCTCAATCGGTCTAGTATAACACACCGAGAGGGGCTTAATCGGGCTAGTATAACACAAGGAGAGTCGACTGTCACGGGTATTTCGTACATGGTTTCATTATAATGCTTGGAGGTTCGTGTTGCTCTGTAAGAGTAACACTCATTCGTCATGCCGAACTGATAATGAGTACAGGAAATACAAGGCTGATTGTGCATTAATTAATAATGCTAGAAATTCACAGGGTATATGGGATTGTTGTTACATGCTCCATCCTGGATGAATTTCATGTATTCACGAGAATAGGATTGTTGCCACATGCTCCATTCTTGGTGAATTAAGTGAGGAGTATCAACACTTATTAATGGCTTTATCTTTTACAAGATGTCAGCGCATTATTTTCTGGTTTTTACAATTTTAACCTTAAATGGAAATCCACCATCAACAGGTAATTAACTTCATTTTTAGGAAAATAAGAATTAGTAATGTGCATTTACTAATTAAATATTTTAAGAGATTTCGATCATTATTTTTGAATGAGCATTTCCAGAATTATGGAAACCGAATTTGTGCTTTAATGAATATCTTGAGAATATTTTTCGGTTTGGAAATTCCTTGGTGTCCAAACTTCCTTGTCTGTAAATACTTGAAGTTTGCCTTTCTAGCAAACTAATCCTTAAGTAACACCAAACTTCCTCTTGTTATGTTTATTCTTTGGTGTAGCCGCCTGATTCGGAGAGGATAGTAACCTAATTAGGCGAAATCTCTTACGACCATTCAGTTTAAAGTCTTCTTTGGGATTGAGAAGCTCTATTAGTACCGTTGGTGGGAAACTAGATAATTGCGGTTTATCTTTTGTTTTCATTGATTTGATTAACTAACGGTGGTTGAAATTTGATTGCACCTAGTTTGTTTATGCTTGAGAATCTTCTCTTATGATATAAGATTCACTCAAACTAGTTCAAATAAGTTTCAACATGGATCTTTAGGACTCGTTGTTAGTTCTAAGGATCTAATCTTGTGATAATCTATTGTTAACAAACTCAGATTAAATAACGTGATTAATCACAAAGATATTCAAGTGATTGTGTGCAGGTGTTTATTGAAGATCTTATAAGATTTGAAGACAAAGAAGAGTTTGAAGATTTCTGATTTTTTGGGTTCATAATCTTTGGTGTGCACAATACTTGTTTCGGTAAAAGATGATCCAATTAATAATCGGTTTATCTTTGTGATAGATTGGATTGATTAATTGAGTAGATCGACATCAACACAATTATTTGGATTAATAGTGTTGTTGGCTTAATCTTAAAAGATTACTTCGTTTATCTTAACATAAGATAGATCTAATGACACACGAAGGTTTATGTCAAGATAAACAGAAGATCCTTTGTCGACTCATATCACTTGGTTGAATAGAGTTGATACCAAAGCATTTGTTGTTCCTTTCCTGTTTGGAATACGAACCAAAGGAATTGTTCCAAGTACGTGACTTATTCATAGGTCGGGGGTATGGGAATACAGACGGAACTAGGTGAACTATAGGTTTAGTTGCTTGGTCTCAAATATACGAACTTATGTGTAATTTTGTGTAGCGGCTTAATCTCGAGAGTATTCAATTCTGGACAAGGTCCCGGGGTTTTTCTGCATTTTGCGGTTTTATCGTTAACAAAATCTTGTTGTGTCATTTAATTTATATTTCCGCATTATATTTGTTTTATTATAATTAAAGTAAATCACACAAACGTTAATTCCTATTTACTTGATAAGTGAATCCTATTGTGTTTGGTTAAGTCCGAACCTTTTATCAAGTAACATACTTCATTGTTGTATTGTGTCGATCTCGTATCCATAGAATATCACACGAAGTGTGAACCGATTAGATGTATTGTCTCGACTCAGTCCATAGACAATCACTTTCAGAGAAAGGACTTATAGGTAGGAAAAGTTTTAGCTTTAGGTATATTTGGGTACCTACTCACTTTTCAATTGGTATCGGAAATAGGCAAACACGAAAAGATCTAACAATCTGTGTTAGGTGAGATCCAACCTATAAGATTTAAATCTAATGTCTGATTCAGTTAACGTTTTTCAATAGTATGAATACTCAAAAGTTGAAAATGTTACTACTTCGTTGACTCATGATCCAGGAGTGACGAAAACATTTATGTCTATCTCTGATGAAAGAGAAGAGGTTGATAAAGAGTTGGTAAAACTCCTAAAGCCTATACAATCTCTGTCTTCTAAAGTACTTATTTTAAAGATAGAGTCAAATCTTCTTAAACAGGAGATTAGAGAAAAAGAAATTCAATCGAAATGTCTAGCCAAAGTGAAAATAGATCTCACTGTCAAACTAGAGGCTCTTGGAAAATCTCTTACAGATAAAGAGACACGTCCTATGATTCTAACTAATGATATTGTTGTGATTTCTTCTGATGAGGAAAGTAAAAGTCCTTGCTCGACTTTTACAGACTGTGATAAAGCCGGTTTAATCACATCTAAAAACAGATCAAGATGATGGTAGTTTGCCTAACTACATCAAGTTAGAAGAGGATGAGAAACCAACTTCTATATCTAGTGATGATCAAACGAAGTCTTGTCCAAAGGAAACTTTGAACCGATTCCGTGGTGATTGTAAGGAATACAATTTTTAGTCACTTGACAGGAAACTTATACTTCTTCAACATAGGGTGGAAAATTTTTTGAAGGAAGTTTCTTGTCTTAAAAAACTGAAAGATCATTCCTCAGTAGAAAGACATATTATACCACATCCCGATAAGATCAACTCAAAAGAGTCAGAGGAAAGAGTTGATAACCGCTTCTGGAAAAAAGGTTCCTCCGTACCCATATTGAAACAGTTCTGGTTTTGATAAGGAACGACTTCAAAAGGAAGGGAAAGAGAGAATCTCTGCCAAAAGAAACAATCAGGAATTTCCTATAGTTGTTTCAGATGATCATACTAATGTGGATCATAAGGAAGTCCTTAGAATAAAAAAATCTTATGAAAATCTCTATCTTTGAGAATTCTCAAATTAGTACATTTTCTCCACATGATCATATCTCTATAGTTAGAAAATATCATCGTCTTGGGTGAAAATATTTTGGGCAGAAATCCCCGTAGAGAAACATGAACTATGTTTCTGATATTCACTGTAAGATGGAAAGAGCTTACTCCGATGCAACTTAGTTGTATCAAAATTGTGCATTCTCATCTTTTTCGTGCTCATAAACTTGGATGGGAAAGGCACAATAAAACAGGAGCACATTTGTTTTGTGTAGTTGTTTATTAGAAAAATTCTGTGACACTGTATGAATAGCTGAGAATCCATAGTTGTCAGAAAAATGTTCATGTTTAACATGATCTTCCATAAAGAGGTTTTATTTAGAATTTTCGAATTTTAATAAACGTTCCTGCTTGAGAAATTCGGACCAATACGAAATATATTCTTTTATATTTTCGGATTCTCTAAAGGTCTTTTGGTCCGAAAGTTGTCTCTTTTAAAAGGAGAAACTTTCTCTTACCTGTATTCGGAAACCCTGATCAATCCTTTTATATTTATTTATTCATAATTGAGCATGCCTCCAATAACTCGCAGTGTCTCAAAGGCTAATAAGGAGGAAGATCAAAAGTTTAAGGATTTTCAAGGAATTAATACAGAGAGGAAGAAGAAGGGCATATCAAATATCATGTCTGATTATGATTCTGATAGTTCAGTTGGATCACAAGATGAGTCATTTCTTCTGGCCTACAACCTACAAGATCCAACCAAAACCAATCTCATTATAACGGTTCGAAATCAAGATTGGCTCAAAGATAAGATTGAGGAAAAAAAATCTGATATTGCTGACATGAAGATTCAAGTCGAAAAACTTGAGAAACAAGAAGTGGTTGCTGACAAGTCTCTTGAGACATGCTTTAAGAGTTTGAACACTGAAGAGACCTCAGTGAACAACAAGAGCACCACTAGAGATTAAGTTATTTGCTGTAATACTTAATCTAGAAAAATAGACATCAATTTTTATTTCTTTCATTGATTGTATTAGTCTATTATGAATAAAATTATTTGATTTATAATTTTTCTTGTGATAGTTTTTAGTTTACATAGCCTGTGCTTGAATGCTTTTGTCTTATTGCTATGTATGTTTATGTGATGTTTGATTTTGGTTTTACTACCTTAATATTCGATCTCATATGTTGTGAACCCTTGTGGTTTGGGTGACTTTTTTATTTAGCAGGATTAAGTTCTAGCCCATGTTGGTAGGCTTTATCAAAGAATCATGAGTGGTTCTGGTAGAAACAATATGTGAACAAGTCACAATATGTTGAATCGGTTTTGGTTTAGCATAAAGCATATGTGTTTCTACGGTTTTCAACTTTTGGTTGCAATTGTTAAAACCGATTTTCAACCTTTCTGTGGTAAAGGTTGGTTGTTGTTATTCTTTAGTTTTTGCATAAGGATGACAACATGATGATATTTCGATACCAATTCTCCATGGAAGAAGATACAATCATATTGGAGAAGTGGATGCGAAATTTGAGGTAACAAACTTGTTAGTTAATTGTTTTCCAGTTTAAGTAAAGCCTGAGTTTATTTCATATATATTTATTGCTTTTGCTTAACAAAATTTGGCCAATTGATGTTTTATTCCATGATGTGTGTGATTCAATTGGTTCCGGTTAAGAAAAACTATTGTTATCTTGCTTTATTGTGTGGTATCAATTGTTTAGGCTTACAAAATTTCGATGCAATTGCGGTGTTTTAATCTCTATGTTGTTTCAATTGCTTCCGGTTGAGGTGAATAATTATGCAAGTTTATTTATTTGGTTTGTATGAATTATTTATGGCTTAACGAAATAAAAGGTTTACGGGATGAGTTGTTTAGTCCAATTTGATTCCGGATAAGAGAAACTAAGTTAATTATGATCTTAGTTAAACTTATGGAAGTGAGGTTTAGGTTATTCAAGTCTAATCGAATGCCTTAACAAGAAATGCTAGTTAACTAACCTAGTAATTGTCTTGTTTAAATTTTAAAGGTCTAAGTTTATGGATAATTAGAACATCGATGAGAAAAATAGAGTTATTTTTATTTTGGTCTTATCTAATTAAGCAATTGTTTTTGTACAATCGGTTTAGCAAAGGGACTAAGGTGCTTAGTTGATTTTTGGTTTGCTAAACTAAAATGGAAAAATTGTTCGGACAATTGTTTCCTTGGTAACATATCAAAATAAAACTACTTGTAGTTTCGTTTTTGATATTGGTTATCGGAACATGGTGTGTGGAACCCTAGTGCCTAACTCTACAGGTTGCAAGTCTATTTTGAGATTTGTAAGATTCTTTTCGTGTTGTCCTTTATTTTTTCGTTTCTTTGTCATTTTGTGACAAAAAGGGGGAGAAATATATGGAGTAAACAAGTGATATTGGCATTGATTTTATATTGATTGGTATCGCTAAGGAAAAGAACATTGGTGCTTAAACGTTTTATCTAAACGAAAGAGTGAAAGCACGAGACTAAGGGGAGTAACATATCATATGAATTGGTATAACAAAGACGTGCGGATTGAATATCTACCTATCTTCCTTAGGGGAGTATTTTCTTTGTTATTATAATGTCAAAAGCGGCATTTTCAAGGATTGAATGTAAGCGACTTATTGTGTTGTTGAATTCGGGAATCAAGCGTATGTGTAATGAATTATTGTAATTTGTTTATACATATGATGTAAGATTTTTGTCACTAAAATTGAGAAAGGGGGAGATTGTTAGAGCATAGATCGGTTGAACCACCAAGCGTTGGTATGTCAAGTTTGGTTGTCATATTTTAGTGAATCAAAACTCATGTTAAGAGTCGCTTGATTATGTACTAGAGTCAACTTCGTATAGGTTAGCTTGAAAGTATTAGGATAATGAGACTTTACAAGTATGGCGAAGACTTGAATATGTGAAGAAGCAAGGAGCTACAACGATAACAATCATCCTTCCACTTGAGGTTAGTAATATTTGACTTGAACTGTTTCATTCCCTAACCTATCTTTCAAATCGTGCATGTTGAAATCAAAACTGCGAAGCATATTTGGACTCTAGATAGACATATTATATGTGTGATTTAGTATAACCGTTCATAACTTGTTGTGTTCTTGGTAAAACTATTCACAAAGGCCTGACTTATGTATTGGTATGACTTTTATTAGTGAAACCGATCTTAATTAATCACCTGAGATGGTATGATCGAGTTTGTGATTTTATGTCTGACTAAATATGGGAAAGGGGAACCGATCCTAGTAAGAGATGCAGTACATCACAAAGGGTAATCGATCCTTGTATGAGGTGCAACAAGGTTTATAGAAGAATGGGGAACCGATCTTATGGACATGTGCAACATGTTTTTAAGCAAAGGGGAACCGATCTTATGGACATGTACAACACATATAAGTTAGATAACATATATATGTGGGGAACCGATCTTATGGACATGTGCAACACATATAAGTTAGATACCATATATATGTGGGGAACCGATCCTAGTACCTAGTCAACCGAATTTTGGAAAGCTAGTGTGACTATGCACAGTATTCACATGAAAGGTAAAACCGAAACTTGTTTTGGTAGAACCGTTAAACCCATGATTTTTGATTGCATGTTATTTGATCAATCGCATAGTTCTTGAAAGTCAGATGAACCAATTCTAAACTTGTTTGGAAGTGTGGCAAATCGGTTTCAAGGTTGTAAGTGTGAAAGAGAACTTACAAAGTTAAGATGTCGACATACTTTGAACACGTCCTATGAATGTTTATTATTTAATTGTTCAAAGTTATTCCTTAATAGCTAAGTGAAGAAATCCCGAGAATCGAAACATAAATAAGTTAAGAATCTTTTAATTAAGGTAATTAACTTCATTTTTAGGAAAATAAGAATTAGTAATGTGCATTTACTAATTAGAGATTTTCTGAGAGATTTCGATCATTATTTTTTGACAAAGCATTTCCAGGAATTATGGAAACCGAATTTGTGCTTTAATGAATATCTTGAGAATATTTTTAGGTTTTGGAAATTCCTTAGTGTCCAAACTTCCTTGTATGTAAATACTTGAAGTTTGCCTTTCTAGCAAACTAATCCTTCGTAACACCAAACTTCCTCTTGTTGTGTTGTTCTTGGGTGTAGCCGCCTATTCGGAGAGAAGTAACTTAATTAGCGAAATCTCTTACGACCGCTCAGCTTAAAGTCTTCTTTGGGATTGAAAGCTCTATTAGTACCGTTGGTGGGAAACTAGATAATTGCGGTTTATCTTTTGTTTTCATTGATTTGATTAACTAACGGTGGTTGAACTTTGATTGCACCTATTTTGTTTATGCTTGTGAATCTTCTCTTCGATATAAGATTCACTCAAACTAGTTCGGAAGTTTCGACGGGGATCTTTATCTTGTTGTTAGTTCTAAGGACGATCTGTGATAATCTATTGTTAACGACTCCGTTCATGCGTGATTAATCACAAGAGATTCAAGTGATTGTGTGCAGGTGTTTATTGAAGATCTAAGAAGATTTGAAGACAAAGAAGAGTTTGAAAATTTCGATTTTTTGGGTTCATAATCTTTCGTGTGCACAATACTTGTTTCGGTAAAAGATGATCCAATTAATAATCGGTTTATCTTTGTGATAGATTGGATTGATTAATTGAGTAGATCGGCATCAACACAATTCTTTGGATTAATAGTGTTGTTGGCTTAATCCTAAACTATTACTTGGTAATTGAACATAAGATAGATCTAAGGACTCGACGAAGGAGTTTATGTTAAGATAAACGAGAAGATCCTTTGTCCGACTCATATCGCTTGGTCGAATAGAGTTGATACCAAACAGATTTGTTGTTCCTTTACTGTTTGGAATACGAACCAAGGGAATTGTTCCAAGTACGTGACTTATTCATAGGTCGGGGGCGTGGGAATACAGACGGAACTAGGTGAACTATAGGTTTAGTTGCTTGGTCTCAACTATACGAAGTTATGTGTAATTTTGTGTAGCGGATTAATCCAGAGAGTATTCATTTCGGTCAAGGTCCCGGGGTTTTTCTGCATTTTCCTCGTTAACAAAATCTTGTTGTGTCATTTACTTTATATTTCCGCATTATAATTGTTTTATTATAATTAAAGTAAATCACACAAACGTTATTTCCTATTTACTTGATAAGTGAATCCTATTGTGTTTGGTTAAGTCCGAACCTTTTTATCAAGTAACATACTTCGTTGTTGTATTGTCTCGATATCGTATCCATAGACGATCACACGAAGTGTGAACCGATTAGTTTTATTGTTTCGACTCAGTCCATAGACAATCACTTTCGGAGAAAAGACTTATAGGTATGAAAAGTTTTAGCTTGAGGTATATTTGGGTACCATCGCCTTTTCACTTTGTTTTGCATTATTAACTGGTTTTAAGTAACTTTCTAGCAGTCGTATTTTTGGATTTGGATTTGAGGGTTACTTAACTTAATTATCCTTACATCAAAACAAAACAAAAAACCTTAATTATCCTACTTGATGGGCCTATACTGGACCATTACCTACTACTTACTTGGGTATGTCATTAGGAAATAAATATAAAGATACTGTAAAATGGAATAAGATTATGAACAAATTAAATCGGAAGTTGGCAAGATGGAATAATCCTTTACTGAATAGAGATGAAAAAACTACCTACTTATTATATGTCTTTATTTGAGATGCCAACATATGTTACCAATATTCTTGAGAAATTCATGAAATTTTTATTTGGGATGTCAATAAGAGTGGAAGAAAATTCACTCGGTTAAATAGGATGTGTATGGGAGGAAAAAAAATATGAAGCCTTGAGAACCAAAATTTATGAAAGATGAGCTATAGTAAATGGAGCTTTGTAACAGAAAATGAAGTTCTGTGGAAGAGTGTGTTGGCTGAAAAGTATGGTACTGATGTGGTGCTTTGGAGAGTAATTATGACATGCATTACAATTTTTAAAAAGCACATTAAGTATAATGTCAACAAGGGTACTAATAGGTTTTGGCATGATAATTGGATTTGATATGATTCACTTTTTAAACTATTTTTCCTAATTTATACGGAACGCGCAATTGGGGATGCATAAACTAATTGGGGGATATAAATTCATATCCCCATCCAATGGTGTCTACTAAGGGTTTTTTTTTTTTTTTTTTGGGTGGAAATATGAAACTACCATTTAAACTTAAATATTCTCCACTCCCTTTTAAATTCTCTTCTCCTTCTCTGCTGGCTCCTCACTTTGAAAACAATTTTTTTTTTTTTTTTTTTTTTTGCATTCGGAAATGATGAAAACCATGCCGGAAGTGATGAAGACCATGCCGAAAATGATTTTTCTTTACATTGTCGGCATTGTATTAGTAATGAAGACCATGCCTGAAGTAATAAAGACCATGCCGGAAATGATGAAGACCAAGCCGGAAATGATGAAGACCATGCTGAAAAATGGTTCTGGCATGCTCGATATATAACTTACAATGCCAGCAATGTAAGTTGGGAGTACCCATTTTTTGGCATTGATTTTGTCGGCATTTTGTAAGTTATGAGTACTCATTTTTTAACCAAATTATTATTACCTCAAAAAAATTTCTTTATACTCACTCTCACCCAAGTGAAGTGATAATGATTTATACTAATCATTATCAAACTAATATATTAACTTAGCTAATTCTAATTAACCACTAAACATGATTAATTTGGGTGGATTAGAAATTAGTTAAAATACATGGATAAGGGGTGACTCTGATTTACTATTTCAATCTCATTTTTGTCTTTTTCCTGTATCCCCCAATTAGTTTTAGTATCCCCGATTGCGCGTTCTTTATATGCATTCTTTTTTTTTTTGATCGGTAAAGAAAAATAGATTGATCAAAAAAGGAGAGGGTACAAAAAGGCTTGTACCACCCTCAAGAGTACAAAGAAGAACAAAGAAGAAAAAAAAAGAAGTTACAGACAACTTCCTAAGTTACAAAGAATCAAAGTAGGCTTTAGGCCAATTAGAAATTACATCTTGGAATCTAGGTGTTTCAAAATCTTGAAAACAAGACACAAAGTGAAAAGTTGATAATTTATCTTTTGTTGAACTGCAATTACTGATGAAGTTTTATTTTTAAAAGCTCTGTCATTCCTTGCAAGCCATATTCCCCACATAATTGCCACTGAAATCATTGACCATATTTGATACTCCTGTTTTGAGTTAAAAGCCACATTCCAGGAGAATAACACTTGTGAAAATGTTATCGGGCATAGTGAAATGCCGGTTAAACACGTTTGAAATGAGCCCAAACTTTTTCAAAGAAATTCACAATGAAGAAAAAGATGGTTGGTCAAGCTTCAGGGTGAGAACAAAACTGGCAATTTAAAGGAACATCAATACCTCTTCCTGCTAGCATATCCCTTGTTGGTAAGCTGTTATGAGCAAGAGTCCACAGAAAAAAGCAAATCTTAGGTGGACATTTCATATTCCATATGTAGTTGAAGATATGAGAAGAATCAGCATCTGCAGGTTCTTGAGAAAGAGAAGCATAAGTGGATTTTACGCTGAAAATGCCTTTACTCCCTAACTCCCAAACAATTTCATCATCTGCATCAGAATGTATACTGACCAACTGCAAGCTTCTATGTAACTCCTCAAACTCAGCTCTAATAATGTTGTTTTGTCTTCTAGGTACTTTCAAGTTCCACTGATTTTCTTCCCCCTGAAAAACTTCTGAAACTGTTTTATTCTTTTCTCTTGAAACTGCATATAAATTTGTATATTTCAAGTACAAAGGCATATCCAAAAGCCATTTATCCATCCAGAAATTGATATTTTTCCCAGATTTAACTTTGAATTTGATATGACTTCTGAAAATAGAGACACACTGCAGAATACCTTTCCAAAATGATTTCCCATAAGAGCATTTAGGATTTTTTGAAAACCAGTTCAAAGGTGTTTATGGGTGAAAACTACTCCTGTTGAATTTGGTAATTTGGGGTGTGTGGACGAGGAATGAATCTAAACCCTAAACAAATGCATCGGCGCGGTGAGTGCTTGTAGATTCTAAGTCAATGTAGTGCAATTAAACCTAAACCAAGAAATGGCGTTCCAGACTTGTTTCGGTCACAAAGTGAAGGAGATGGGGTTGATCTTAGGGAGGTAAGCAAAGAAGGTGTTGAGATTGTGAAGGTGTTGGCTATGAATGACTTGTAACAGAAAGATGAGCAGGCTTGCAATTGATGCAAGCAGGCTCTGGGTGTTGGAATACGTTTTGTATTAACACTTGCCTCTGTTTCGTCTCGACTCGTGTTTGAAATAGGGCGGAGAACCTATTTATACAAGTCATTGAACCTTATTCACGTCTCTCGTGGGAAGTGGAGGAAGTGGAGTGATGGAGTAGTGGAGTTGTGAGTCGGTGCCACACGACCGGTCTTGCCCACTTCTCCTGTTCATCTCTAACCGTCCATGTCTTCCTAATAAGTTCTTGTGATGGCCGTTGCACGCCTGTAAACCGGACCAATACCCCGATATGTATCCCCCGGTTTGTGACATGATTGATGTCCGGAACGTGTGGATCGTGGATCCACGATAGGTAGCATGTAATCTTTTGAATTGAATAACCTGCGTTATTCGGGAAGTTGATACTTGTGAAGTATCATGTGTATTTATGCACGATGATCGCATCCCGGTGTGGTAAAGTGATGGGTAATGGCGCCTCACCGACCAACTAACTCCCTGACCGAGGTTGTATAACCAAGTCAGGTGAAGTCGGACGGATGAGATGATCTTTGAGACACTCATCTGCGACAGATTAATGAAATTAGGGTTTTGAAGAGGTGCGTAGGCATCACTCTTGACTTGGTCGAAACCAAGCATGGGATACAACTTTAGCCGGGCCGACCATACATGCGTGTAGACGGCATGATGGTGTAGGCGCCTATATCCCATTACCTCACGAAAGTATGATGCGGGTCACTCAATTCATCCGGTGAAGTTGAGTGGTCAAGATCGATTTACGACAGAAACCAGATCTGTGAAGAGCCGCACGTCACGCCCACTTGGCACACGTTCCAAGACGAACAATCTTGGTCGGTCTTGGCGATTGGCCTGATGTGAAGGTGGTAGGCTGGGTGTTTACGCCTATACACGAATATCCCATGAAAATGTGATCTCGAGCCATCCAAATCGTCCGGCGAAGTTGAGCGGTCGAGATCGGTTGTGGTTTTGGGAGGTGTGACCACGCTAGTTTGGGCGTGCGTTTTGAATTAGCCAGGCATAATATGCCTTGGACGATCGGGTGAGGGAATAGATGGGTCCACGGTGATCATGCTGGTGTGACCGGACATGCTTAATCTAATCTTGGACCCTCCATTCGTGCCTCTTAGAAGATGGACGCTCGTGATGCTCAAAACCCTAATTATGGGTTTCAAAGCCGTGCGTCACCCCTTGTTTGGGCGCACGAATTTGTTACGACCAAGCATGGTTGGTCTTGACCGGTTGGTCAAGTGTGTAGGTGGGCCCTCGGTGATTGTGTTGACATGCTCTGGGCCCTTTGAGTCTACATCTACACCCTCCATCTATACCTGCGAAGATGGATGGTTGAGATTGTTTTACGACACATGTAATATGCCGCAAACCCCTAATTTAGGGTTTTCCGTCCATATTGCTTGGTATGAACGTTTTACGGCAAGCTAGGCCAATGGCCAGGCCATGCGGGGTCGGCGGTGGGTATTCTATACTGCTTGGGGGTGATGGAATTGATCCGGGTCATCCAATCATGCTTGTGGAGTTGGATGATCATGCGATCATCCAGGGGCCGATACTGGTCGGTCACGGATGCTCAATCTCGGCTAGTATAACACACCGAGAGGGGCTCAATCGGCTAGTATAACACACCGAGAGGGGCTCAATCGGGCTAGTATAACACACCGAGAGTCAGCATGTACGGGTATTTTCAGTACATGGTTTCATTATAATGCTTGGAGGTTCGTGTTGCTCTGTAAGAGTAACACTCAGTCGTCATGCCGCACTGATAATGAGTACAGGAAATACAAGGCTGATTGCGCTTAATAATGCTAGAAATTCACATGGTATATGGGATTGTTGCTACATGCTCCAACCTGGATGAATTTCGTGTATTCATAGAATGGGATTGTTGCCACATGCTCCATTCTTGGTGAATTAAGTGAGGGAGTATCAACACTTATTAATGGCTTTATCTTTTATAAGATGTCAACCGCATAATTTTCTAGTTTTTACAATTTTAACCTTAAATGAAAATCCACCATCAACAAAAGGATCAGATCCAAACTTCTCAAACATAATCTCCCTCCATAAGACATCTTTTTCAGTAGCAAACCTCCAATGCCATTTAGTTAAAAGAGCTTGGTTCATTTTCTTGAGCCCTTTAATACCCAAACCACCAAATTGTCTTCTTTTACATAGAGCTGGCCATTTCACTAAATGAATTTTCTTCCTTTCTTTATGATCATGTCATAAAAAATATCTCATGATTTTTTCAATTCTTTTAGCAACTGAACTGGGAATGACAAATAAAGACATGTAATAGACAGGTAAGCTAGCTAACACACTATTGATTAGAGTTATCTTACCTGATCTACTAAGCACGATTTTTTTCCAACCTGGTAGCCTTTTAATGATATTATCAATGACTCTGTCCCATTTTTCCACTCCTCTACTTTTGTTTCCAAGAGGCAGTCCCAAATAAGTAGTTGGTAGATCTCCAAAATAACAGCCAAGCAAAGATGAAAACTGTGTTAAATCACCAGAATAAGCAACACCATAAATTGTACTCTTTGCAAAATTGATTTTTAATCATGTGGGCTCGCTCAAAGGACAACAAAATTAGTCCTCCGGGATTCTTTATTTGCTCAATATATGCATCCAAAAATATCAAAGTGTCATCTGCAAATTGCAAATGACTTATAAGCTTTCCACCAGTTGTATCTTGAAAACTTGAATAATACCTTCTTCTTGAGCTCTCTGAATCATGAAAGACCAAGCTTCTCCAACCAAAATAAATAAGAAAGGAGAAAGGGATCTCCTTTGTCTCGATACCCTTTTTTGACTTGAAGTAACCTGAAGAAGAGCCATTAATCAAGACAGAGAATCTGACAAACTCTACACAGCATCTAATCCACTTTCTCCATCTCACACCAAACCCCATGAGAGCAAAAATCTCATCTAAAAAATCCCAGTTCACATGATCAAATGCCTTCTCAAAATCAACCTTAACAAGAAGACCAGGTTTACCACTTTGTTTATGGGTGAAAACTATTCCTGCAGAATTTGGTAATTTGGGATGTGGATGAGGAATGAATCTAAACCTTAAACAAATGCCTTTGCGCGGTGAGTGCTTGTAGATTCGAGAGATCAATCTGCAAGTCCGGCCTAAACCAAGAAATGGCCGTTCCAGACTTGTTTCGGTCACAAAGTGAAGGAGATGGGGTTGATCTTAGGGAGGGAAGCGAAGAAGGTGTTGAGATTATGAAGGTGTTGTCTTGCTTATGACTTGTAACAGAAAGGTGAGTAGGCTTGTGATTGATGCAAGCCAGCTCTGGGTGTTGGAATACGTTTTGTATTAACACTTGGTTTTCTGTCTCGTCTGGACTTGTGTTGTTTTTCTCATGTGTTGAAAATATGGCGGAGAACCTATTTATACAAGTCATTGAGCCTTATTCACGTCTCTCGTGGGAAGTGGAGGAAGTGGAGTGATGGAGTAGTGGAGTTGTGCGTCGGTGCCACACGACCAGTCTTGCCAACTTCTCCTGTTCATCTCTAACCATCCATGACTTCCTGACACGTTCTTGTGATGGCGCGTTGCACGCCGCACGTTGTAAACCGCCGACCAATACCCCAAAGATGTATCCCCCGTTTGTGACATGATTGATGTCCTGAATGTGTGGATCGTGTGTCCACGAAAGATAGAATGTAATGCTGAATTGAATAATTGTGTTATTCAGGAAGTCGATACTTGTGAAGTACCGTGTGTATTTTATGCAGGTACTGCATCACGGTGTGGTAAAGTGATGGGTAATGACGCCTCACTGACCAATTAACTCCCGACCAGGGTTGTATAACCAAGATGTTGAAGTTGGACGGATGAGATGATCTTTGAGACACTCATCTGCGACCGTTGATGAAATTAGGGTTTTGAAGAGGTGCGCAGGCATCACTATTCAGCTTGGTCGAAACCAAGCATGGGATACAATTTTGGCCGGCC
This sequence comes from Papaver armeniacum, assembly GCA_023531295.1. Lineage (NCBI taxonomy): Eukaryota > Viridiplantae > Streptophyta > Magnoliopsida > Ranunculales > Papaveraceae > Papaver > Papaver armeniacum. Next base: position 83,572 of record JAJJWW010003715.1, on the reverse strand, counting down.
GACCATACATGCGTGTAGACGGCATGACGGTGTAGGCGCCTGTACTCCATTCCCTCACGAAAATATGATCTGGGTCACTCAATTCATCCTGAAGTCGAGTGGTGGGATCAATTTGCGTTAGAAAACCAATGCCGCAAGGGGCCGCTCGTCACGCCCTCTTCGGGCGTGCGTTCCAAGACGACCAATCTTGGCCGGTCTTGGCCTGGTTAGCCTGGCGTGAAGGTGGTAGGCTGGTGTTCACGCCTATACCTGAATATCCCATTAAAACGTGATCCGAGCCATCCAAATCGTCCGGCGAAGTTGAGCGATCGAGATCAGTTTGTGGTTTGGGAGGCGTGGCCATGCTAGTTTGGGCGCACGTTTTGGATTAACCAGGCATGGTATGCCTTGGCCGAATATATGAGGAGGTAGATGGGCCCACGGTAGTCATGCTGGTATGACCGGACCTGTTTAATCCAATCTGTGACCCTCCATTCGTGCCGGAGAAGATGGACGCGCGTGATGGCTTGAAACCCTAATTTTGGCTTTCAAAGTCGTGCGCCATCTCTTGTTTGGGTGACAATTTTGTCACGACCAACCATGGTTGGTTTTGACCGATTGGTCAAGTGTGTAGGCGGGCCCACGGTGATCGTGTTGACATGCTCTGGGCTCTTTGAATATACATCTAAACCCTCCATCTATACATGGGAAGATGGATGGTTGAGACTGCTTTGCAACACATGTAATATGTCGCAAACCCTAATTTAGGGTTTTCCGTCCATAATGCTTGGTATGAACGGTTTTTTGGAAAGCTAGTCCAATGTCCGACCATGCGGGGTCGACCGAGGGTATTCCATACCTGCTTGGGGGTGGTGGAATTGATCTGGGGTCATCCAATCATGCTTATGGAGTTGGATGACTGCGATCGTATCAGTCCGGATGCTCAATCGGGCTAGTATAACACACCGAGAGTGGCTCAATCGGGCTAGTATAACACACCGAGAGTCAGCCTGTGTGGGTATTTCGTACGTGGTTTCATTATAGTGCTTGGAGGTTCGTGTTACTCGTAAGAGTAACACTCGATCGTCATTCCACACCGCCGATAATGAGTACTTGGAAATACAAAGGCTGATATGAAATTCACGAGGGAAGGGATTGTTGCCACATGCTCCAACCTGGAGGAATTTCATGTATTCACAGAATGGGATTGTTGCCACATGCTCCATTCCTGGTGAATTAAGTGAGGGAGTATCCAACACTTATAAATGGATTTATCTTTTACAAGATGTCAGCGCATGATTTTTTCCGGTTTTTACAATTTTAACCTTAAACGAAAATCCACCATCAACATTAAGTCCCCGCTTAGCACATAATGGTTACACCATTGTGGGGTAGGCATGAGATGGTGACGATTAAAGACAAAGCTTATGAGACAAAGTTAGATGTTACCAGGAGAGAAGGGTCATCCCGTCCTTGGGAGCATGTCACGTTCAAGAGGCATCCGGGAGAGTATTCCCTAGCATGATATCGGTCTTGCACCGCTCGACCGACCTTGTTATGCCTGCTTCAGTAGAGGGCCCGCTCCATGCTTGCTTTGTTTGAATGTCGGTCTTGCCAGATCAACCTTTCTATGCCTGATTAAGTCGAGGGGCTATTGCGCCTGCTTCGTTCGATCGTGGGATTGTGCCTAATCGACGATCATTGCGCCTGCTTCGTTTGTGGGGCTCTGCGCTGCTTGATCGAACGTGGGCTTGTTGTGCTTCGGTTGAACGTGGGTCCACTATGTACATGCTTCAAACGCTTCGACCGTGCTTGATCAAATCACCACTGTGTGCGCCCCTTATACCGTCCTTATGTCCCGATTAACACCAGCCTTTGCGACTTGAGCAATACCAGCTTTGTGACTTGAGCAATACCAGCCTTGTGACTTGAGCAATACCAGCGTTGTTCCCTTGACCAACACCCGGACTTTAAACTTGTACTAGGACTTGAAACTTATACCGGACTTGAAACTTGTACTTGGACCTCTTGAAACTTGTACCAGACTTGAAACTTGTACGGACTTGAAACTTGAAACTTGAGTGATACTTGGACTCGTCACTTGATCAATACCGACTTGAAGCTTGAGCAATACCAGGACTTGTGACTCAATACCACCTTGTGTACTCCAAAGTGAATGTGTGTTACGTCGTGTGTGACTACACATCTCACGCGTTTTATACAAGTACCGACTCCCTCTGTCTTTTATTGTAGAATGAAGAACTCTGTTGAGATGTCTTCTCGGGGGTAATGTCAAAAGCCAAGTCGGGAGGTGTTGAAAGCTTCAAAGATATGTCGAACATTGATGATGAGTTGTTCATCGCGCCATTTCAATTATATGAAAATATTCGCTCCACAGGATAACCCTCCTCCTATCGACTTCGAGGTTTTTCATGCTCCGCCGGGTCCTCATGAAGGATGGATGAGACGTATGTTGAGCAATGAGTACATCAAAGATAACTTGACCCGAGCGCATTATTGATGTAGCTTGTGTGTTTAAACGACTTGAGAGGATGTTAAAGTGGCTTCGGTGCGAACGTTGAGGTGGATCCTGGAGAGAGTGTTTGGAGCAGGGATTCAAGCGTGGGTCCCGAGAGAGCATTGAGGCGCTCTTGAATAGACCATTGAAGCATGCCTTCGCTAGAGGGAGAGTTTAAGTGTTTCCTCTTGCCCGATTTACTCTTGCGAATTCCATGCTTCTTGATGACCATCTCTCTCATGTTGAAGAATCCTCGATCGATTGGTGAAGGAACTTCATGCCGAGCCTCGGTCCCTGCGTGGTTTACATGGTTTGTTCGTAGTGGTTGTTGTCGAGCCGATATGGAATATCTTGGACATTGTTTCATCATTGTGGGAGTCGTGCATGTGGTACCGAGTTGGAGTTGACTGGACGTGCGGGATGTTGTATCTCGGTGGTTTTCCTCTTGTCGCTTGGGGAACTACTTACGGAAAGGTCAAGGTTGTATCGCTATTGGTGAGATATATGCCTTTACAAACATTATGAGGCTCTTCATTACCTAAGCAGGCATGTTTCTTTCTATCAGGGCATATGTTGTTGTAGATGAGCGTTCAACAGACTCCAGAGGATGACCAAAAGCGCGGATTCTCCAATATAGCATGATAGACATGTACCACTCGTATGATAAAGTGACTCGCCGGATCTTGCTCGATATGACGCGTGGACATCGTTATCTTCTTAAGGTCGCTCCTTGAGGTATCGGCTCCAAAGTGGAAGATTGCCGTCCATAGAGAATTGATACGTTGCACCGGCATTCTTTAAACCAAATGGCAAAAGATGGTATAATAAAAATTTCCGAGAGGAGTTCGAAAAGATATCTTACTTGCATCATGCTCGTACATCCTTATCTCTGTTTGTAGCCGCTACATCCATCCATGGAGGAGAACATGCCGTGTCCGTTGGTTGCATCTACTAACATGTCGATGTTAGGTAGAGGAGGATCGTTTTTGGAGCAAAAGACTGCTCAAGTCTCTCAAGTCTATGCAAGACCTGATCTATCCATTTTCCTCATGTATGAACTACAACCGTTTAACCGAATTGGATCTGTGTATGACATGTAGATGATAGGTGACCAATTTTCATCTAAATCCCAAGCATTTCTTCATATCTCCAAGTGAATATATCCCGGTACTCTTTAGAAGTTCCACGAGCTTCGTGCGTTTATCCGTACACAAGGTTGAGATGATGGAGATAGGCCTAGGAGATTCCTCAATGATTTCAATCTCATCAGTTGTGGAGTTGGTGCCATCTTGTAGTCATTGTGGAGCATCTAGCACTTGTTCTTATGGTTCGTTGTCGTTGTAGCATTCCATTAGGTGGAGAGACCTAAAATGCTCTCCCCGCTAATTGATAATGGCAAAGTGTCGATATACCGTTCTCCCCTTTCTCGGTCACGACTCGCCACAAAAGTGCGTTCCCTCTTCGTGTGAACGTGGGTCGTGGCTTCACAGGATGGAGAAGAATGCTTCGCCAAGAAATATGCATCGTGGGTTTTAGCTCTCAATGATGCAAGCCTTCTTCTTCCCCGAATTGACGCCACGTGGGGAGTGGGATGCAACGAACTTGTCGATTCTTTCAGCGGAGCTCTCCCGTATGTGCTTTGGTTTGGTTTCTCTCAAGTCCGTCATTGTGGTAGGCTTCCGTACGACCTTGGTGAGGAGAACCTTGGATGTCCCGAGAGTCTTGAGAGTAATCACATTCAAGACGCTCCTGTGTCAATAAGGGACGTCTTGAACTCGAATCCTTGATGCGTGTGGTGACATGTAGGGCACGGTTTTGTGAACTTCCTCTCGTTGATTGCAGTAAAATGTCTCCGCGTGCGCCGATTCTTCGAGAGGTGTGAAAGTTCGCATAAACTTTCCCGAGAGAAAACGCTTCCCGATCCACCGGCCTGCGGTTCATAGTGAAACTATTGACTTGACTTGAGGAGGATCGCAGTGAGGATCAGTCCCAGTGTAGGAGTCTCCATGACAGGACCGCTCATATCTGATGTCGCTTCTTTGATCAGGTCCATGGAGGTCCGCGCCGCTGAAGTACCTTCTCCGGTGCGTTGAATGCGTTCCTTTTTTGCTCCAGTGGCTGTCACGGCTCTTGTGGAAATCGATCAGTTAATGTCTTAAGAAAAGTGAGTACCTATTTCTGAGTTGCGGCCATATCCGTTTGAGTCTTAGCAATAACTTATCGCTTCTCCATCAAGTCTGCAATGGTAATGGGGATGGTCCTCCTCTCGTCCCTCCGGCTCCTCGTCCTGATGGAGAAGCAGGAAGTTGTTGCTCTGGTGACTACCAGAGGTGTTACACTTGATGAGATGTCAGGATTTGCGGCTGCTCTGGCTCTGGTGATGGGAGGTGTTGTAATATCACTGCTGAGTGATCGAATTGAATGCTCACATCCTCTGTATTCACGTATTTCCTGATCGATCTCTCCTTCCTCAAGCATTTCTTCGCTTGGATGAAAGGCCGATGCGGATTGGACAGTCTTCCGGCTTCAACAATAGTTTTGAGATATAAATCTTCCAACAGGATCCATAGGCTGCAGGTTCCCTTTCTTTATCTGTAGACGTTGTAGTACTCCCAAGTCCTTTCCTCTCGTGGAGTTGCCTCGGTTCTTCATTGTTGACTGGACCATGTTGTTCATCTTTCCCGAATCTCCTGCGATTCTGCGCTCTTTTGCCTCTCCACCGGTAAAGTTGTGACTTCGGCTAAGGATTCAGCTGCTTTCTTACATTGCCCGAGTAGATGCACGCCGACCCTTCTTGTAATTGTCTTTGTATATCATTCAAAAGGCGAATGTCTCGCTCTGTCTTCTAGTGATACCCCTGGCTTGATTTGCCAAGACATCCTCCAAAGATTCTAGCTACACTTCCCATGATATTCGAACCACCCGTGGTTTCAGGATACATTGAGATGGAAACCGAAAAATTGAGAATTCAATTTTGTGCAACCGAGAGATCAATCTCCCATTGTGGTCGCCAATTGTTTATGGGTGAAAACTATTCTCGCAGAATTTGGTAATTTGGGATGTGGATGAGGAATGAATCTAAACCTTAAACAAATGCACTGCGCGGTGAGTGCTTGTAGATTCGAGAGATCAATCAGTGCAAGTCCTACCTAAACCAAGAAATGGTCGTTCCCAGACTTGTTTCGGTCACAAAGTGAAGGAGATGGGGTTGATCTTAGGGAGGAAGCGAAGAAGGTGTTGAGATTATGAAGGTGTTGTCTTGCTTATGACTTGTAAATGAAAGGTGAGCAGGCTTGTGATTGATGCAAGCCAGCTCTGGGTGTTGGAATACGTTTTGTATTAACACTTGGTTTTCTGTCTCGTCTGGACTTGTGGTGTTTTTCTCCTGTGATGAAAATAGGGCGGCGAACCTATTTATACAAGTCATTGAGCCTTATTCACGTCTCTCGTGGGAAGTGGAGGAAGTGGAGTGATGGAGTAGTGGAGTTGTGCGTCGGTGCCACACGACCAGTCTTGCCCACTTCTCCTGTTCATCTCTAACCGTCCATGACTTCCCGACACGTTCTTGTGATGGCGCGTTGCACGCCGCACGCCGTAAACCGCTGACCAATACCCCGTATGTATCCCCCAGTTTGTGACATGATTGATGTCCTGAATGTGTGGATCGTGGGTCCACCAAAGATAGCATGTAATCTTGAATTGAATAACCGTGTTATTCTGAAGTCGATACTTGTGAAGTACCGTGTGTATTTTATGTGTCGCATCACGGTGTGGTAAAGTGATGGGTAATGACGCCTCACCACCAATTAACTCCCGACTGGGGTTGTATAACCAAGCTGGTGAAGTTGGACGGATGAGATGATCTTTGAGACACTCATCTCGCGACCGCTGATGAAATTAGAGTTTTGAAGAGGTGCGCAGGCATCACTCTTGACTTGGTCGAAACCAAGCATGGGATACAATTTTGGCCGGCCGACCATACATGCGTGTAGACGGCATGACGGTGTAGGCGCCTGTACTCCATTCCCTCACGAAAATATGATCTGGGTCACTCAATTCATCCGGTGAAGTCGAGTGGTGGATCAATTTGCGATAGAAAACCAATGCCGCAAGGGCCGCTCGTCACGCCTCTTCAGCGCGCGTTCAAGACGACCAATCTTGGTCTGGTCTTGGTCTGGGCCTGGCGTGAAGGTGGTAGGCTGGTGTTCACGCCTATACCTGAATATCCCATTAAAACGTGATCCGAGCCATTGAGCGATCGAGATTAGTTTGTGGTTTGGGAGGCGTGGCCATGCTAGTTTGGGCGCACGTTTTGGGATTAACTGCATGGTATGCCTTGGCCGAACACATGAGGAGGTAGATGGGCCCACTGGTGGTCATGCTGGGTATGACCTGGACTCTGTTTAATCCAATCTGTGACCCTCCATTCGTACCGGAGAAGATGGACGCGCGAGATGGCTTGAAACCCTAATTTTGGCTTTCAAAGCCGTGCGCCATCTCTTGTTTGGGTGACAATTTTGTCACGACCAACCATGGTTGGTTTTGACCGATTCGTCAAGTGTGTGGCGCCCACGGTGATCGTGTTGACATGCTCGCCCTTTGAATCTACATCTAAACCCTCCATCTATACTGCGAAGATGGATGGTTGAGACCGCTTTTGCAACACATGTAATATGCCGCAAACCCTAATTTAGGGTTTTCCGTCCATAATGCTTGGTATGAACGGTTTCTTGGCAAGCTAGGCCAATGTCCGACCATGCGGGGTCGGGGCCGTGGGTATTCCATACCTTTGGGGTGATGGAATTGATCCGGGGTCATCCAATCATGCTTATGGAGTTGGATGATCGCGATCGAATCATATCCTGGGTCGATACGGTCAGTCCGGATGCTCAATCGGGCTAGTATAACACACCGAGAGGGGCTCAATCGAGCTAGTATAACACACCGAGAGTCAAATTGCGGGTATTTCGTACATGGTTTCATTATAGTGCTTGGAGGTTCGTGTTACTCTCTCAGAAGAGTAATACTCACTGTCATGCCACACCGATAATGAGTACTGGAAATACAAGGCCGATATGAAATTCACAGAAGGGATTGTTGCCATATGCTCCAACTCGGAGGAATTTCATGTATTCACAGAATGGGATTGTTGCCACATGCTCCATTCCTGGTGAATTAAGTGAGGGAGTATCCAACACTTATAAATGGCTTTATCTTTTACAAGATGTCAGCGCATGATTTTTTCCGGTTTTTACAATTTTAACCTTAAACGAAAATCCATCATCAACACACTTCTTTCCCTAGAATCAATCAATTCATTTGCCACCAAAACATCATCCAAAATTTGTCTTTTTTTGATGAAAGCACTTTGATGAGAAGAAATCAAATCTAGCAAAACTTATTTCAACATGTCAGCTAACACTTTAGAAACAATTTTATAAACTCCATGAATGAAACTGATAGGTCTTGATAGGGTGTAGAATACATCCTATTTACTATCTATTATTTATGCTTTCTTTGTTATTTTTCTTGTAAATTATGTATTTTACACTTGTTTTGAGTTTTATAGCTACTTTGGAGTCGTACGGAGGAAAGAAGAAGAAATCACTCAAATTGAGCAAAAAGGGAAAATCTGTCATTTTAGGGAGAACACTATCTGAGAGCCCGAGTCAAGGTTAAGGGACAACTTTATTTAGAGGAGTATTAAAAACATCTAATTGATGCTAAGGGGTGACCATTTGTTAAGGGGCACCTAGCTTGCTTGGAATGTTATTGGGCGACCCATGATAATACCCAGATCCGGATCCAACTATCATATTTTTTGTATGCTAAACCTAAATCGAGTTTTCTCAATCATTACTCCAAATCCCTAAACTGAGACGAGAAAGATAGCAAAGCAGCCGATGCCATTATCATCAGTGAAATTGAGAACCGTAACCTAAATCAAAAGACAAAGATCGAAGTTTTATTGGAGCTCCTGTTGCTACTGATCCTACTTACGAATGGGTTCATGGCAATTCAAGGAATTGGAGGCGCTGAAGAAATTAGGACGAATCTGAGCTGGTTGTAAAGAAAGAACAAGAAATCAGATGGGTCAGAGATGCTGATTCGAGTGATTAACGGCTGCTCTGCAATTGAAGAGGAAGAGAAGTTCGCTGTTGTTGAGTATGAAATGAAGAAATTTGAGATGGGTTAGGGTTTGCTTGATTTAGCAGGAGCCGATCTCGGGTTTGTCTCTGCTTGTTGAATAAGAAGAAGGTAGAGAAATGGGTTTGATGTGGTGAAACCGAGAGGGAAGAAGAAGACACGGGTGATACTAATTGATGGTGTGGGAACGAAGGGTTTGCGAGAGAAGAAGGAGGAAGGCATGTTGAGTGAAATTTGACTGGTGTCGGTGGTTGAATTGGTAGAATACGGTGGTGATGGGTTGAAGGTTGTATTGGAGCAATCAAGACAGGAAGATGTTGAAATTCAGAAGATGAATCTAAATGGAGGCAACGGATGGAGATGCGAGGGGATGGCATTATGGTTTGTAGGTGTAGGCTGAGATAAATGGGTATGACTGATGTTGGTTGTGTTGTGCTTTTATGAAGGCCGGTGGGCTGGTAATACGAGATAGTCCTGGTGATGCTTGAGGTTGCTAATGGAGATGCAGGTGTCTGTTGTGAAATGAGATAGCAATGAGCAAAGTGAGAGACATTGGTCAAGGCTGTGTTGCTCTTGGTTGATACTGAGGATGAGCCGAGATGCGGCAATGAATGTAATGGAAATGAGCTTGGCATTACTAGGTGGAGATAGGAGCGAGATAGTAACAGCCATGTTTATGTTGCGAAAGGATCTGAGTTGTGAAGTATTGCGGTGAGTCGGGGACAGGATGAAGCAAATGCAAGCAAGCCAGTGATCTTTGAAATGGTGATGAATCTCGGTGAGGTTATGGTGGAATGTAGCGGAGTGCTTGTGATGTCTTGTAATGAGAAGGTGATGGCTCGGTGCAGCGGTGGGAGTATGCGGGTAGAAGCTTGTGTTGGAATGGGCCTTGAAGTCTACTTTGTGATTTGAGCTGCGGAATTTAGCTTGAAATGGTGCATTACAGGCTATGCAATCGGTTGCGGGAAGGCAGCCATCATGGGTCAAGCACAATGATTGTGCTACACAACTCGTCAGGCAAATGACTCGCCTAGAGACCAACTCAGCCCAGTCAGCCGACTCAGCAATTGACTCGGTTCTGACTCGTTAGACCTTGACCCGATTGACTAACGGTTGACTGTTCGTTAGTCCTAACGGAGGACTGACGGAATATTCCGTCGAATATTCCCTTGACGGAGAAATTTTCAGGCGACCGGCGGCAACAATTCCGGCCGGATTCCGGCCACAATCCCAGTTTTCCGGCGAGCAAAAATTCCAGAATTTTCTATGGACTTCTCTCATGGGTGTGAAGACTTGGACTAGGAATTGGATGGAGAATTGGACTCAAATTTGGAAAGAGAAGATGGAAGAAGAGAAAAGCTTGGATTTGGAAATTGTATTGCTAAAGGAAAAGGATTCTAATCCTTGGAAGAGTTGGAGAATATTGAAGCCTATAAATAGAGAAGTTTTCTACAACTTCTACACACATCTCTACACACACAACAATTCTTTTCTTTTCTTATTCGTTGTGAACTCTTTAACATGAGTAGCTAATTTTATTGATTGAGGATGAATTCCTAGTTCTTAATATGATTTGAGTTTTTGTTTTTAATTCTATCTTGAAGTTTTTCACATGATTATCGTTTGTTTTTACTAATAGGAATGATCTTAATGACATTCATGATTGATTGATAGATTGTTTAGAATGCATGCTAAATTGATTTGTTAGTTTAATCTAAATCTAGTATAAGTTAGGGAATAAGTAATCGTTCTCGACACTTTACACAAGTAGAAAACACAAGACCTTGCGGAGGGATTCCGTGGAGCAATTGTGTGTAGAAACAACGCTAGAAAGTGAACCAAGCGAACCGAGTTTAACTACTAGTACTAAACCTAAATTCATAGATCTTAATGCATTCGGGAATTACATCTTGTAAGCGAACCTCGGGGTGGTTCTTTTGAATAGAATCGATAACTAAGCGGACTTGTTACTCGGTGAAATTAGGGATTTTGGGGCTAGCTAAGCGGACACCTTATCCTACGGTTGGTGATAATCTGTGACTAATAACAAGTAGAAAAGAACATAACTTGATTCATTGTTTTGCAACGAAGAAGGATTCCTTGATCTTGTCTCTCTTATTGCTTTCAACTTTATCTTTTAATTGTTTTGTTTATTTTCTTTTTTCTTTTTTGCCCCCTTTCGTGACAATTTTACAACTAGAATCTCGTGCTCCTCGTGGGATCGACCTTGACTACCCTATATTACTTGTTAATTAGGTAGTAAAGTATTAATTAATTTGTTGTGGTTACGACACGCATCAAATTTTGGCGCCGTTCCGGGAGCGTGGATGATTTTAGTTGTTTTTATTTTTCTTTTTTCTTTATTCTTGCTTTGTTAGATTCTATACCGTATCTAACTTAGTTTTTGAATCTTATTTCAGGTATCGGTTTTCCATGTATGGTGGACAAGATCAAGCATATTACAACAATCAATACGGTTTTCAACCTCAACATTATGACAACTTCCAACCATCCTTAGGATACAATCAAAACCAATATTTTGGCTATGATCAAATTCCTACGAACCTTATGGATATTCTCATACATATCAACAACCTTATGACGGGTATGTAGCGGACAATCACAAGGATGGGAGGATAGTTTTGTTTATGATCGAAATTCTCTAGTTTTGCGAGATAAGATGTCCGCCATGATTGGGGATCTTCAACAAAAGTTTCAAGAATCACATCGAGAAATTCAAAGGAATTCGGAGAAAATATACGAACAAATTAACCAACCTTTGGAAACTTTTGAAGACGCTAGTGTAGCTTACTCGAGCCTTGATCTTAATAATGATCAAACACCTATTCAAAAGGTAGAGCTTGAGGAAGATGCATTTATTGCTTGGAAACAATTTCTTAGGGAAAGATGGGAGTCCGGGAAGTGTATGAGCGTTGCAACGATGAGGAAGTTATTCCAACTCCGGATCATAATAACGATCCTTCACCTATTCAAAAGGAGGAGTTTGGATATCACTTACCTATTGTTGTAAATGAAGTAACACCCTCACAAGAAGATCTTACAATTTATACCGAGGAAGATTATATGAGGGGAAGAATGGCCCGATTCCGATGATGAGAATGTTGAAGAGATGATGCTAGAGGATGAAACCACATTCATTGATTTTGTGGAAGACCCAATTGAACTTGCGAATTATTTTAATGATCCGAGACTTTGGTTAAGGTAGAAAAACACGAAGAATGGTTGCAAGGTTTAATAGAGGGACCACGATATACAAGAGGTAAGTAATTCACTCGAATTTTTGAAGGATGAAGAGGATTCTATAATACAAGAGATTGTGCAAGGTTTGTCTAACCCTTTGCCTATTGATTCTTCTCCTTCACCTCTTATTGGTTTGAATGTATGTGCTTCGAAAGTATTTTTGGATGATTTTGTTTCTAAATATCCACCATTGGAAACACTTGATTCTAACACTATGCAGATTTGCCAAGAGGAATACATGGAAGTTCCAAAATTCTATGTTCTTTATACACTTCCGAGTGTGGACGAGAATAAGTGTGGGGGAAATTTCTATCGAGCGATAATTTCATTATTGTTTTCTTGTGCTAGTATTTGTATGGAGTTATTGTTTGCAAAACAGGTATTATGGGTGGATCCTCAAATTTTTCGATTGTTGGTATATGGGGAATGAATCTTACAAGAGCCAAGTCGGGCCGTCGACTTTAAAACAAGCGCTTAATGGGAGGCAACCCATCGGTTTTGTATTTCTTATCTTTTTTGCTTTTTGTTATTTCTTTTTCTTGTTTCTTATCATGTTAAAATTTCCCACCTTGACTTTACTAGGAGGATTCAATTACATTGAGGATAATGTAAAGTTTAAGTGTGGGGGAGTGGTTAAGCATGTATTTAAAACAAAAATTACAAAAAAAAAAAATGAAAAAAATTTGAAAAAAAAAAAAAGTTTTTCATAAAAACTCCAACTTTTAAAGATTTTAGAGTCACTAGCATATTTCTAGGTATGTTTACATAGAGATTTTGACCGACATAATTGAACTTGGAAATGTTAGAGAACTACATTCGGATTTCTTGCTTGTTTGAGTGTTAAATAATGGATTTAATCATGCGGTGATGCGAATTTGGTGCGGGGGAGAAGTGCATTATTAGAGTTGCTGATCAATCATTAGTGGAGACTACCCATATTCATATCATGTGAGGCACCGACCAGAATTTTTCCATCTACTAAAGAGCTTCTTTTGAGTGTGTGTCACCGTACGTTAATTCCGGGTAGAATGGTGAGCTACCCAACCTCCCACCAATAGAAGCACTACTCTTTGATCTCTTGAGTGCTAATTTTGTCAATCATGAGGGTGACGTCCATGGATGAAAGCTTCCTTCTTGTAGTTCGATTTGCAGTTAGCACCATTCTCTCTCGCAACAACAACGGGTCCATAGAAACACTCTCATCATCAACAAGGAGCGACATCAAAATCTACAAGGAAAGTTGGAAAAGTTTAAGGTTTACAAGCAACGGAATGAGAAAAAGAGCAAATTTCAAATACAAGTAAAGCAACATACAATGGCGTTTTACATATATGTTGAGGACTTACAATACAACGAGGTAATTTTATATCCAAGTATGAAGACTTATTCATGAAAGCGAAGAAAATTAAAAGGTGAGAATTTTTTGAAGTTTATGATTTCAAGACGATACAAGTTATGAAGAATCAAGCGGTAAAATACTTCTTCCACGGCCATGGTTTATTTTGTATTTAATTTCTCTTGTTTACGAAAAAGAAAAAAAAAAAAAAAAAAAAAAAAAATTTAAAAAAAAAAAAAAAAAAAAAAAAAAAAAAAAAAAAGAGAAAAACAAGAGAAATATTTGTTCTTATTTTTATTTAATGAGCTGTAAGGAAGGAAAATCTATAAGGAAGTTTCAAGCGACAAGGATTTTAAGGTAAAAGGTTACAAAATTGTTAAGGATCTACGAAATCGAGAGTTTATCACCAATAGTTGAAACCGAAGACGAAGACCAAGAAGATCAAGACGAGGAGCGGAAGACGTTTCTATTGGATGCCGTGAGTGGTGTTATCATAATTGGCGATCGGATGTGAAGGTGAGTAAGTAATCTCATCCTCAATAATAAATGGTTGATTTCCTTTCTTAGAGATCGTTAGAAAAATGGTTTTCAAAATATTAAAAGATGTGGGTTTTTAAAAATATTTGGAAGTTATCCTTCCCACCATTCAACGTGTTGCGGGAATTCTCTCTTCATTCCTACCTGCACATGTGAGAACCATAAAAAAGCTGTCTTTTTGAGTGCAATTATCATAAAATCCTTTGTGGTGAGCGGAAGTCGGGTGAAATGCTTATTGATCGTTTCTCAAACACGCATTCTCTCATTATGGTGTGGTTATTTCTCACTCAACATTTAAGAATGAGAATATGTTCTTTAGTATTTCTAACTTCTTATTACTAGAATGCGAGAAATTCTATGTCCTCTTTGGATGCTTAGGACGCTTGAACGCTTTGAAGTTGTGAGTTTTGGTTTGATTTGCTCGAGGACTAGCAAAGTCTAAGTGTGGGGAATTTGATAGGGTGTAGAATACATCCTATTTACTATCTATTGTTTATGCTTTCTTTGTTATTTTTCTTGTAAATTATGTATTTTACACTTGTTTTGAGTTTTATAGCTACTTTGGAGTCGCACGGAGGAAAAGAAGAAGAAATCACTCAAATTGAGCAAAAAGAAAATCTGTCATTTTAGGGAGAACACTATCCGGAGCCCAGTCAAGGTTAAGGGACAACTTTATTTAGAGGAGTATTAAAAACATCTAATTGATGCTAAGGGGTGACCATTTGTTAAGGGGCACCTAGCTTGCTGGAATGTTATTGGGCGGCCCATGATAATACCCAGATCAGGATCCAACTATCATATTTTTGTATGCTAAACCTAAATCGAGTTTTCTCAATCATTACTCCAAATCCCTAAAGCTGAGGCCAGAAAGATAGCGGCCGATGCCATTATCACCTGTGAAATTGAGAACCGAACCTAAATCAAAGACAAAGATCGAAGGCTGCTATTGGAGCTCCTGTTTCTCACGATCCTACTTACGAATGGGTTCATGGCAATTCAAGGAATTGGAGGCGCTGAATAAATTAGGACGAATGGACATGGCTGGTTGTAAAGAAAGAACAAGAAATCGGATGGGTCGGAGATCTTGATTCAGTGATTAACGGCTCTGCAATTGAAGAGGAAGAGAAGTTCATTTGTTGTTGAGTATGAAATGAAGAAATTTGAGATGGGTTAGGGTTTGCTTGATTTAGCGAGGCCGTCTGGGTTTGTCTCTGCTGTTGAATAAGAAGAAGGTAGAGAAATGGGTTTCTTTGTGGTGAAACTTAGAGAGGGAAGAAGAAGACCACAGGTGATACTAATTGATGGGCAGTGGAACGAAGGGTTTTGAGAGAAAGAAGGAGGAAGGCTGTTGAGTGAAATTTGGTGGTGTCGTGGTTGAATTGGTAGAATCTGGTGGTGATGGGTTGAAGGTTGTATTGGAGCAATCAAGATGGGAAGATGTTGAAATTCGGAAGATGAATGAATGAAATGGAGGCAACAGATGGAGATGCGAGGGATGGCATTATGGTTTGTAGGTGTAGGCGGAGATAAATGGGTATGGCTGATGTTGGTTGTGTTGTGCTTTTATGAAGGCTGGTGGGCTGGTATCTGAGATAGTCTGGTGATCTTTGGGTTGCTAATGGAGATGCGGGTGGTCCCGTTGTGAAATGAGATAGCAATGAGCGGTGAGAGACATTCAAAAGCCGTGTTGCTCTTAGTTGATCTGAGGGATGAGCCCGAGATCTTTGGCAATGAATGTAATGGAAATGAGCTTGGCATTACTGGGTGGAGATAGGAGCGGATAGTAACAGACCATGTTTATGTTGCGAGCGAGGATACGAGTTGTGAAGTATTGCGGTGAGTCGGGGACGGGATGAAGCGGTCTGCAAAGCAAGCCGGTGATCTTGAAATGGTGATGAATCTCGGTGAGGTTATGGTGGAATGTAGCGGAGTGCTTGTCTTTGTCTTTGTAATGAGAAGGTGATGGCTCAAGATTAAGCGGTGAGGAGTATTGCGGGTAGAAGCTTGTGTTGGAATGGGCCCCATGAAAAGTGCTTTGTGATTTGAGCTGTTGCATTTAGCTTGAGAATGGTGCATTACTGACTATGCACTGAAGTTGCGAGGAAGGCAGCCATCATGGTGAAGCACAATGATTGTGCTACACAACTCAGGCGTGTCAAATGGCTACGGCCTAGAGACCAACTTCGGCCTCAGTAGGCTCGAGAATTGACTCGGTTCGACTCGTTAGACCTTGACCCGATTGACTAACGGTTGGTGTTCGTTAGTCCTAACGGTGGGCCACGGAATATTCCATCGAATATTCCCTTGACGGAGAAATTTTCGGGCGGCCGTGGCAACAATTAGCCGGATTAGGCCACAATCCCGATTTTCAGGCGAGCAAAATTCCCAGAATTTTCTATGGACTTCTCTCATGGGTGTGAAGACTTGGACTAGGAATTGGATGGAGAATTGGACTCAAATTTGGAAAGAGAAGATGGAAGAAGAGAAAAGCTTGGATTTGGAAATTGTATTGCTAAAGGAAAATGATTCTAATCCTTGGAAGAGTTGGAGAATATTGAAGCCTATAAATAGAGAAGTTTTCTACAACTTCTACACATCTCTCTACACATCTCTACACACACAATACTTTTCTTTTCTTATTCTTTGTGTGAACTCTTTAACATGAGTAGCTAATTTTATTGATTGAGGATGAATTCCTAGTTCTTAATATGATTTGAGTTTTTGTTTTTAATTCTATCTTGAAGTTTTTCACATGATTATCGTTTGTTTTTACTAATAGGAATGATCTTAATGACATTCATGGTTGATTGATAGATTGTTTAGAATGCATGCTAAATTGATTTGTTAGTTTAATCTAAATCTAGTATAAGTTAGGGAATAAGTAATCGTTCTCGACACTTTACACAAGTAGAAAACACAAGACCCTGCGGAGGGATTCCGTGGAGCAATTGTGTGTAGAAACAACGCTAGAAAGTGAACCAAGCGAACAGGTTTAACTACTAGTACTAAACCTAAATTCATAGATCTTAATGCATTCGGGGAATTACATCTTGTAAGCGAACCTCGGGGTGGTTCTTTTGAATAGAATCGATAACTAAAGCGGACTTGTTACTCGGTGAAATTAGGGATTTTGGGGCTAGCTAAGCGGACTGCTATCCTACGGTTGGTGATAATCTGTGACTAATAACAAGTAGAAAAGAACATAACTTGATTCATTGTTTTGCAACGAAGAAGGATTCCTTGATCTTGTCTCTCTTATTGCTTTCAACTTTATCTTTTAATTGTTTTGTTTATTTTCTTTTTCTTTTTACACCCCCTTTCGTGACAATTTTTACAACTAGAATCTCGTGCTCCTCGTGGGATCGACCTTGACTACCCTATATTACTTGTTAATTAGGTAGTAAAGTATTAATTAATTTGTTGTGGTTACGACACGCATCAGGTCTTAAATCTTTTATCTCTTCAATAGTTTCTTTCTTTGGAATTAACGCTATAAAAGTATTTTTAAGCCTCCAATCAAGAAAATTATTCTCTTGTAATTCTTTAAAGACCAACATAATATCAAACTTCAATACTTCCTAACAAATAACATTAAATTTTATGGGAAATCCATCTGGTCCTGGAGCTTTGTCTTGTCCTAATTTCTTCATAGCTGTAAGGCATTCATCTTCAATAACTTCTTTTTCCAGCTAAGTTTTCATATCTTCAGTAATTCTGTTAAAATGCATATAGTCCATGGAAACAGTACTTGTGGACTGATTTTGAAAGATATTTTGAAAAAAGTCCACAATACCTTTTTTAATCTCATCTGCATTTGTAGATAATTCTCCTTGCACCTTTATAGCCCCAATGTAACTTCTTCTTCTTCTATCAGTTGCCACTCTATGAAAGTATTTGGTGTTGTCATCATTTTGCTGCATATGAATGACTCTAGATCTTGCTCTCCACTTCTAAGCCTTGATTACTGAAAGATTACAATATTCCTGTCTTGCTTGAGCCCTTTCATCCTATTGTTCTTCAGAAAGACCATTATTTGTACTTTCTTCTGCATCTAGGGACATAAAGATATCCTCCAAAGCTTCCATTCTGGTATCAATGTCTCCATACTCTTGTTTGCTCCATAATTTTAGAATTGGTTTCAACATCTATAATTCTTACATAAAGAAAATCCAGCTCCACCTGCCACCACAAAAGAAGACCAAGTAGAGGAAATAAAAGAAATGAAATTTGGGTGAGAGGACCAGTAATACTCATATCTAAATGGACCTGGACCTGTCTTCACACCTTCACAAAGGAGAGCAATGGGATTATGATCAGAACAAGGTCTTGACAAAGCTTATTGTATGACCCTTGGATATTGCATCTCCCATTCAGCTGAAATTAAGAGTCTGTCAATCCTGCTTCTAATACTATTAAACTGGTTATTAGTCCATGTGAAAGTAGCTTCATTCAAAGGCAGATCAATCAATTTGTATCTAGCAATGAACTGATTAAATTTCCTCATTCCAGCAGTTCCTACACCTCCAGAAGATCTCTCATGTATGATTCTTATCTCATTGAAATCACCACCTATAACCCATGGCAAATCCAGTAACATCTTACTTCAACAATCTCCCTCCAAAATAGCTTCAATTCACTTGTGTTGTTAGCATTAGGAGCATAGATTCCAGTAAAAATCCATTCAAATTTTATATCCAAGGATTGACACAAAATAGTTATAGAATACTGGCCTACTAAAGAATCTAACACTTTGATTTTTTATTCATCCCAACAACTCAAAATACCACCTGATCTTCCTTCAGATGGTGCATCCAGCCATTTAACATTTTTGTTACCCCAAATTTTCCACACAAGAAGATCATTACAAATTTGAAGTTTAGTTTGTAACAAGAAAATACTAGGCTTAGATCTCTCGACTTTCTGTTTGATGATATCTCTTCTATTGAGGTCGTCCACCTCTTACATTCCAACAAATAATTTTGAAATCCATAAAAATCAATATCCCAAAGGTAAACAAGAAAAGTAATCAATTAGATTTACCTCTCTCGTAGCCTTAAGGTTACGTAAATGATTTTCATTGTTGACATCATTGTATCCACATTATCCTCCTCACTCCCATTGAAAAATAAACCCAATTTTGGACCCAAATGAATCATCGATCTGAGTAACAATATCTTCAAATTTTTTTCTCAAGTTAGGATCTATACCGGACTTAACATTGCTCCACTGATTAGAAGAAGAAATATCGATCACTTGATTAGAAGAACAAGGAAATTCTTTGGTAGATGAATCACCAGCATCCAATTTTAAAGATAAGGAATTGAAATGCTTCCTCCAGTAAAGCATCGACATTTAATTCTAAGTTGACCATTGGTGTAATAGCCGTTGAGGATTTGCTGCTTGAATCAGAAGAATTTGAATCTGAGTTGGGTGCCTTTAACAAGGGAATAACATTTGAATTGGTTGTGCCCGTATTCAAAATTTGCACCATTCTAGCCTTTCTTTTAGGTTCAACGGGCAAAACTGGATTTAAGTTAACTTTTGAAAAATTAAATGAAAACTTATTTCCTTGTTCAACACGTGAATATTTCTCCTTGCGTAAATTTTGGTCTGAAACAGTTATTGACCTAGATTGATGCAGATTTGGCCAACCAATTTGGAAAGTAGAATTATTCCCCGTAAAAAACTCTTCGGTCGAATTCTTCTCTGTTGTACTTGTGTTCTTCAACGAAACTATAATTTTTTTGTATGTTTGATCTAGTGAATCGTTAATAAACTTTGCCGGTGAAGCTTTAATCGGAAACGATTGTCCCTTGTAGAAGAACATATAAGTTGATTGTTGTTGTTCGAAGTTGATAACCTTTAGACGAATGGCTGAAGCATCCTCCCAAGAGAGTGTTTAAACCCCCAAAATTGAGACCAATATTATGAAAAATATCTAAACCCTAAAGATTAAATCGAACTCCTTTAATGTCTATCCATTGTCCTTCAGCTGATTTAGATGATGAAGGAATAGTATTCACAAGAATTCCACCATGGATATAATCTAATTGTTGATCCTTCAAAGGTCCATAAACCTCTATCCAATAGAATCACTTATGTTCAAAAGAAGAGAAGAAAAAAACTTTTTTCTATTCAAACGGAAATACATCAAAATCACTGGCAAGACAAAATGGATTCGATATTTCCTTACCCAAACGACTCCATGAACCCACATATTTGGAAGATTCAATGATTATAGCATGTTCCCAATCTGGATTGCAAGAAGAATCATCTTTACTCTTTGAAGTATCAGAAACTGCATCCACACTTGTGTCCAATGATACAACTTGAGGTTCTATTTTAGAATTGAGATTGGATTGAGTTTTTATTGTGTAGGTAGTTTTAGATGATAACGACTTATCAAAACCTACAGGAGTAGGGGTTTTCCTTGATAAAAACTTATCAAAACCTGCCACAAATCGTTTCTATCTATTCAATCCTTTCTGTTGGAAAGATTGTCGTGTGTTTACTTCCTTACATACCGTTAATCTAATGAACTCACCATGCTTATTCCTATCTCTCACCAAAAGCATATGTTCTTCATCCTTTTAGAAAACCCAATGCCAAGGACCATAAAACTCCTTTGAAGATTCTTTCCTCATAATGTTTTTCATCCACACCAAAGTAGATATACTAATCTTAAATTGAGTCAAAAGCTTAGTATTTCTAGTTTCTTCTGTAAAAAGAACATCACCCGATTTTTTTGAAATAACAAAAGCTTTGTACTCACATTCAATCCTTATCGCTAGATCTGAAGAAACCTGTTTTGAGTGTGTCTTCTTTTTATGAGATACTTAGGTCCATCCTTCATTGTCTTGCGATTTGTTGACCAACTGTGCTTCCAATTGTTTTTCTGATTTTTGTAAAACTTTTGATGCTGAAACCTGTTCACCCCTTACCACCGAAACCCAATCCTTTGTTGTCTTGAAAACCTTCTTGCTCCCTTGATCCTTCTTGTTACCTTGCTGATCTAAACCCCTTTGCTCAACCCTGCAACTGCACGATGAAGATCCCTGTGCCATTTTTGTCGTGAGAATTCCGTACATTCTCTCTCCTAATCTATGTATCTTTTTCCTACGCTTTATATGCATTCTCAAGAAGAAAAGATAACAATGTGGCACGTTGTTATATTGAAGATGCAGGTAATGTTGTTTGGGAGTTGGATCACCAAGAATACTTAATATTTATGTTAGATGATGGAATTGGTTGCAGCGTAAGATAAGTGCTAGTGTTCCCAATAAATGAAGCGCCAAGATGGCGCATTCTTGAATCGTGCCTGAATGATGGAGTTGCATAGTCCGACGATGAAGCGCCATCATGACTGAGACAAGAAAGGCTACTTAGCACATGAAAGTCATGGAATGACTTACGCATTGGACCAAGCATTGGCCAAGGCTTGGACAATGCATATGAAACAATGGATTTCCAAACGCGTCATTGATGATCATTGCTCGGCAAAAATAATGCAAGTGATGCACCTAAAGTATTGAACTAAACAGCAAGGAAAGACATGATTGGCATGCTTTATTCGTAAGTTGGCATCAAAAGAGTCAAGTGCATGGCCGAGATAAATGTAGCGCTAAGATGGTTGTATATTGGAATATGCCAAGTGTGTAGCGCGATGTTGGTTGTACATTGGCTCAGGCCAAGTTGAAGTACCGCGATGTTGGTTGTACATTGGCTCAGGCTAAGTTGAAGTAGCGCGATGTTGGTTGGATGTTGGCCAAAGCCGTCAGTTACGAGTGTGTGTGCATCACACGCGTGCCAGAGAAAAGAGTGAGTTAGATATGGTTATAAAGTGTCGTTATAACAGATTTTGGCATATTCTAGCCGTTCAAGACAAGTGTGGCCTAGTTATGCAAGACAACACAAAAGCTAGCAGTTAAAAGGCATTGTAGCCGTTAGGGAAACTGCCTATGGACAGATGGTTGTCCATAGGAGGTGAAAAGGAGTTGTACACGGATTGGCCTGGTTCTTGGCAATTATAAATAGGCCAGAAAACGTTTTCAAGTGTAATTCTTCATGTGTAAAGGAATCACATTGTAGTAGCGAGTGTTTTGTTATAGTCTTAGAGAGAATAAGCTTATAAGTTCATTGGTTGGACAAAATTTTGTAATCTTCCCCTTAAGCTAATGAAAGAGAGTTTGTTGGCTAAGATATTTTCCTTAGTATTATGTTAATTCAAAAGTACTCCCCAAGTTCTGTGAAGCATAAGTATGGTATTAATCCCTCTTTGTAGTATAGGCTATAATTGAAGGAAAAGAGAAAATATAAGTAAGTATAGGCTACAATTGAAGGAAAAAAGAAAATATAAGTAAGTCTTCTGTTCCATACTCAGAGTAGTGTGGTTGTTTGCAAAGATGCAAACTTATAAGGTAGGGAATGTTGGAATATTTTCAACTGTGCTATCCAAGGGCGGGTCCTGGGGGAAGAATTTTTAGTTCAGGAAATCTGTTTCGACCGTTACAAACATATCCGAGAATATTCAAATCCAACGGACGCCATTGATGTCGATGATGAAGAGACTCGAGTGAAAAGATGTTTATTCCCAACGGATCGAAAATCCCTATAAATGGCATCTCCCATAACTCGTTGAAAACAACATCGAAAAACCTTTTGTTTTTCTCTCTTTTCTAAAGCATCATCGAAGTTTTTGTTCACATGTGTTCTTGATTGAATCAAGGGGTACAAACCTTGAATTCAATTTACATTGTAGGGCTTTCATTGTATCCAGAAGGCATTATTTCACATACACATTTGTGTCGCCAATTTATTGGGAGGGTAGAAATAATTGTCTAAAAGAAATCGTATGAGCCTTGAAAGTTTGGAGTACAACAAAATTTCTTCTGTGTTATTTCATCTTCTATTGCAACCCAGTTTTTCCAGCAGGGATTTGAGTAGGTGATAAGACATTACCGAACCACTGTTTTGGCGGGTCATAGTTGCGCAAAAATTTGCTGGGAGCATTTGCAAGTGTGACAATAAGCAAGGTTACCCCAGGATATGGTAAGAGAAGGATTATTTGGAACGGTCTATAACAAATCCACATATGATAAGGTAGCAAATGTCGAGTACGTGTTTAGTGGCTCCAACATTTTTCAACTGCTTTGGAAGTCAAAAGTGCCTTCTAAAATTGGTTTTTTCTTATGAACTATAGCTCGCTCAAAATTGCCTACCGCTGGAATATTGAGAAGAAAGGGAATTAAATGTGCGATAATCATGTCTATTCTATTTTGCTAAGTCAATTTGGTCTCATTTCATTGAAAAGCTTGAATAGTTCTTCACTATGACACTAGATATCATTTATCTTTTTTTTTTTTTTTTGCTTGGAGTCTACCTCATCCTAACTAAGTACAAACTGAAGCCTTGGAGCATCATTCATGTTGCTATTTCGTGGAGCTTATGGAAGAAAGATATGATAAATCTTTCAAAGAAAAGAATAATACAGTTGCTGGGGTCATTATCAAAGCTCAATATCAAATATTTGTTTAGTGTTAGGTTTTAAGAACTCTCAAAATTTTAGTTTCATTAATTTTACGAAGAAGTGACCTAAGATGTATTTTGAGCCTCATTGAGCTCAACAGTCTACTATTATTCTACTTTCTGTTTTTATTTTTGCTTATTTTATTTTACTTTCTATTTTTATATTTTGCTTCTTTTATTTTGAGTGGAACATGTGCTTTTCGTACCCTTTTCTTTTTTTATCAATAAATCTTTTTTTCCGATCAGGAAAAAAAAATATCATACTGCAAACACTATTATTGGCTTGGAACATTTTTTTCATTTATCCCAAGTTAATTATGTGGAACAAGAGGCCCATGATTTAGTGCTGGTTCATCTAAATTAACCCTTGTGCTCGAAAATGATTGGTGTCCATGGGTTAAATCCCACAAGCCATCCCAAAAAGTGAAAGTGTGAGAAAGGGGGTGGGATCCACAATAAACCCACCCCATACTAAACCGCCGAGTCGAAAAAATTTTGGCTTCTTTTTCTTTGTCGGGACACACGGTAGGACTAGCCCGCGGTGAGTCTATCATTTCCGCCTTGTGCTGGCCCGTCCGAGCTATTCCATACATGTGGCATCATATGAGTGATGAGTCATATAACACGTAATCTACAGCTAACCTCTTGTTGCACCACAACTTGCAAGCTAGCATTAGTTTGACCGGATTGATTCCTGAACCGGAGTATTCTCAACATGTTCCTTAAATCCTGAAGTTGGGACTAGCTCAGCCCATTGTATATGTTTAGTTTGTCTCTGCCCTCTGCCCTCTGGGATTAAAGTACTCGTATGCACTTGCATTCAAACAAACAAGTTTGAAGTTAAGGAAAAATGGAATGATACGTAAGTCTTTCTTTTTATGGAACTAAGTTGAGTAGTTAGCACAACAGTAGCAAAATAAAGCTACGTCTTCTGTTGTTGGCTAATCACATGGTACAGATTGACAGATTGACAGTCCTCGCCACCCTCTGATGCCCCTAGAAATGCTCTTCCATTTAGTATTATGTCTAGCCGTAAGAGACTGACTCCCTATGGAGTCTGGCCATTTGGCACAGGCTATTTCTACAGTTTGTAGTATCGACCCTAGCCGTTATGTTTCTAAACACTGGAAATTTGCTGCTTAAGGGCCCAAGGCTGTTAACTTCTACGGAATCTTACCCATTTTCCTACACCAAGAAAACAAAGATGAATTTACAACTTGTTTGGAAATTTATATGTAGGGATTTTAATATTGAGTAGACCCTATAATTTTATGACGAACCTCTGCATCCCTAAATTGCTGCATAAGAAATAGTATTATGCATCATTCAACAATGTTAAGTAAAATGTTCTCTATCGATCAATTTGTCAAGTATGACAAAACTTATAACCGAAGACTAGACTCTTCTAACTCCACTATATATACCTAACACCCTAAAAGACGGATATGGTTATATAAATATATAATAGTCTCATCTTTTTGTAAATGACAACAATCAAAGAAACCGTAAAGGTAATGCTTACTCCAAAAAAAAAAAAAACAAAGGAACCTAAAGTAAGGTTGGATCTGTATAATTCTTTGTAGTTTGTACTATCAAGACTAAATTCTCCATGAGAATCATCACGTAATATCCAAACTTACCAACGTAAGTAATTTGGTTATCTAACAAGCACAATAAAAACCCTAATTTTAGCTGTAAAGCACATGCATGCAGTCTTATAATTCAAGAAACACTACTTTTTCTTTTTGTCTATAAATGAAGCTAGTAAACTCTCATAAGTCTTCATAACCAAACACATTGATCAAAAATCAAACCCTTAAAGTTATAGTTTTGATGGCTTCATCATGTTCCCAATTATTCTTTTCAGGTTTTCTTGTCTTACTCATTAGCTGCTTCATGAGTACAACCCATGCAGCCCAAAATCCTGCAGATTTCATAAACCAAATGCTGGTGAGCCATAATGCTGCTAGAGCAGTTGTAGGAGTACCTCCACTCGTATGGGAACCCTTGTTAGCAAGATATGCTAGGGTTTACTCGAATCAACGGCGTGGTGATTGCAAATTAATTCATTCACCGGGAGAAGGTTTCGGTGAGAATTTGTTTTGGGGCCAAGGGCATAAATACTGGAACGCAACAATTGCTGTTGGTGAATGGGTTGCTGAGAAACAGTGGTATAATTATAAATCTAATACTTGTTTACCTGACAAAGTTTGCACGCATTATACGCAGATTGTATGGAGATCCACTATCCGTGTTGGTTGCGCTCAAATCGTCTGTGATAGCGGTGATACCTTCATTACATGCGAATACTACCCCCGGGGAATTATATTGGTTCATGGCCTTATTAGAGACAAAACGTCTTATGCCAAACTGTCTGCTCCGAAAGTTTATTTTGGAAACTCTTATAACCCCTTCTTTCCAAAACTGATAATTTGAATCTCATCTGTTCTGTACCACAATCACGTCGGGTACGGTATGCATCTTGGTACACTGTCACCATCAAGTTGCAGTGGTGAAACTATGTGACCAAGTTGGGCTAAAATTTTCAGTTTTGACTAAAAGGGATTAGTTAGTTATCAAAATTACTCGAGGAAACGGATTATTTGGACATGAAACCCTTGTCAAATCCCCTTTGAAGATTTGGCAACTCGATTTCTTTGTCAAGTGTTCTGTGATATTCTTTGTTGTTTTGTTGTTTTCTTAACTTCGCTCTGTTTATTGCAATAATAAATGTTTTACAAGATAAACATGCGAAAAAATAATTACACACCAAGATCAGGTAAGGTTGCATAGACTTGACTTGGTGAATATAGTCGTTGTAATTGGCTAATCTAGATTTATGGTGTACCGAATCTTTGGGATTCGAATTTTCGTTCGTATCTGTTTGATGTTGTAATGGCAGGTAAGCCAAATACTAGTATTTCCGTTCAGCAGAATTGCAACTCTGATAACAACCGTATTTGAAATAATGGGTTCAAGTCTTTCCATTCAGTGCATGTAATGTTGATGGGCCGAAGCATATCTCTCAACGTGTGAATTTGTATGGCATGTTCCCTGTAGTATATTTTACGGACAGGAGCAAGCCGAGACAATTAGTTCAACAACATAGTTCAGGCAAGCTTCCGGCAATTACGGACAACATAAACCCATCTTCCGGCAAGCTTCTCTCCTTTTTCTCCCCTCTCTCCTGCGATTTCAGGCAACTAGAAACCCATCTTCCGGCAAGCTTCTCTGCTCAGATCTACTCCCTTTTGGGGTGGATCTGAGCAGTACCCTGTTTTTGTTTTCTTCTGTCAGTTCATTTGATAGTTTAGCTAGGGTTTTTAATGGTTTTTAGGGTTAGCTTTCCCTTGCCGGCGGCAAGTTTTCTGCACCTTCATGGTGTTAGTTATCTGCACCTTCATGGTGTTTGTTTCTGTGCTTTCATAGCACTTTTTGTTGGCTTTCATGGCGATCTGTTAAGTTTATCCGGTTTTGGTACATCGGCGATGAACTCCGCCACCGGAACCCTCATTGCTTCGTTCAAGATTTGAAGCAAATTACTCCTTTGGAGCATATCTTTCTTTAGAATAATAAAATCATCAAAAATGGTGGACTTGTGATCCAAAAACCATTTCCTCTCCGATTCAATCGGATCTCTTTTCATACATGTTTTTAGTCATCCTCCAATATTCTACCTCTTCTCTTGTTGGA
This sequence comes from Papaver armeniacum, assembly GCA_023531295.1. Classification (NCBI taxonomy): domain Eukaryota; kingdom Viridiplantae; phylum Streptophyta; class Magnoliopsida; order Ranunculales; family Papaveraceae; genus Papaver; species Papaver armeniacum. The sequence goes on along the minus strand of JAJJWW010003715.1, from coordinate 56,576 downwards.
ATCATTGGTTTGTACTGATTATGTATGAGGTCTCTTTATCTTATTTGAACCTTGATGTACTGAAACCATGTAAGCTTACTTTGAACCATTAATGAAAGTTTACTGTTTATCAAAAAAAAAAAAAAGTTCAACAACATAGTGGACAAAATAACAAGCAATCCCAGGTTGGAGGGTCCATTGACTCCATTCGAGAGGAGTTGTCATTTGCATTGAATGGAGTCCATTGCCACGGTATACATGGACCCAAAGAAAAAAGCTCTGCGAATCGGGCGACCATAATGAGTCGACTCAGTCAATAATTGTCTTCATCTTTCTCAAATTTTTCAAGTGATTTTCATGGTTCTATATTGATTCTACAATAGATTGACTTTTTCTGTCCTAGTTCTGATTAGTTTATTAATGTATTTCACATCCTGATAGTTTTGTTTTCATGATTTAGCTTGATTTCTGCTTTGTTTCCATTTCTTCTAAACTGTTTGTTTCTTATGTTTAAGACTAGAACAATGTTATTTGATTTCTAGTAGCTCTGCTTAGTGCATCTAATCTCTTCTCTAGTAAATGTTTAGATGTTTTCTATCCATCCTCTAATATTCTTGATCTAATGGCTCATTAATTTTGTGCAGGTTCCCCTGTCTTCTATCATGGATCATATCCAATATTGGATCTTTGTGCTATGGTCTTGCATCGATATTTTGATAATTTTATCAACAGTGGTGGTTTACCTACATCAGTCTATCCCCATCCAGCAATTTTGCTAAAAGAAAGAGTATCAGCAATGAAGTTTTCTCAATATGAGATTTATAATCGAGATCCCTATCAAGTTTTGGTAACCATGAGTAACCGTGTGATTTCCCGATCCCTTTTCCGATTCGAGCCAAAAAAAAGCAAACCCCAAACTTTCCCTCTAGTGGTATCCGTGATTTACGTGAGTCGACAAGACAGAGCGAGTCGCATGCATTAGCAATAAACAGATTCAATTTTCAACTTTCTTAGAATATTTTTAGGTAAATTTGTTTAGGAAATAAAATATCCTAAGTATCTACCCACCTAAAAAAGGAATTCAACCAACTATAAGGATTAAAAATCTTAACTATCATCAATATAGTCATCTCTTTGAAACCCAAAACCCTAAAAAAACTTTACCTCTGTGCAATCCAATGGCAAACAATACCAGCAATAACCTTCAAGATATCACTGAGAGAATGGAAACTACAACCATAAGGAAAAACAGAAGTGTTATTGGGTCTAGTAATACTTTGGGTGAAGCAGCTGAAGCTTGGGCTAACAGTTTAATAGGAAAACTCATGACCGATGAGGATGAGATTGAAAAATCACAAATTAAGGATGAATTGGATCTGCTATGGAAGAAATACAAGAAAAGAGAGTTTAAGGTGGTGGGAAAGTACCTGTACGTCTTCAAGTTCAGCACTCAAAAGGATATGAAGGAGGTTATCATAAAATCTCTCTGTAATGTCTCGAAAAGCCTACTGGCTCTACAAGAATATAGTACTGCTGTGGCATACAAGGATTATGTCTTCAAGACGCAGGATTGGAATGTTCAGTTCAAAGGATTACTCCTGGAACATCATCATGAGGCTGTGATCAACGAAGCAATAGAGGATTTGGGGAAGAAAATCTCTACAGATCCCAAAAACTGCAGACCTCGTGGAAGCAACATGATCACTGAACGCATTGAGATGGATCTTAAAAAGCAATTGAAAACAGGTGAATGGTGGAACACTAATGTAGGAGAACCAATATGGATCAGATATCATTGGGTCAAACAACCCCATAATATTTGTGATCAATGCTATATCATTGACCATGATTACAATATTGGGTCAAACAACTCCATATTCCATGACTCAAGAGGAGTATGAAGCGCCTGGGCGAAAGAATCAAGTTACGTAAAAGGTGGTCAAGTTGGCGAAAGATCGGGATAATGACTATGTTCATGTTGATAATGAGCGAGATCATCAATCGAGGAATCTAGACACACTAAGAGAGCTAGGAACCAACCAACCCGGACTAATGGTTCAAACCCCTCGATATTAGGTCCCATCATGGTTACTCATGGTGGGAATAACCACGATTATGCTTCAACAAGCACTCGAGTTGATCCCATGGATACAAAGGATAGTGGTACAAACAAGACTAATACTCCTAGCACAAAGCTTATTTCCATGCACGAATAGGGGGACCATGCAATTCCGTTGTATACTTTCTCTCTTCCTTACTGTGTTTACAATTATTTTGATTCTTACTTAAGTCTAGTTTTGTTACAACTTTCAAGTTTTAAATTCGATTGCGGTTTTAATTTGTTGCATATCAGTAACACGCTTACAAACATGAGAGTCATAGCATGGAATTGTCAAGGCTTTTCCAATAAAAACTAGAGATCATCTAAGAGATCTTATGCATAAATATGACCTTATATCATCTTTTTATGTAGGCTAAGATAGGAGAAGATAAAATGAGAAAGTTTATTAGATCATATAAGTTCCCAAATTGCAAACTGATTCCTTCTAGGGGTTTAGCTGGAGTTCTAATACTCCTATGGAAAGATGGATTTCATTTTAGCATTGTCAATTCGAATTCTTGGATTATAAATTGTTTGGTGCAGGATGATCCTAGCAGGCCGAATGGTTTCTCACTTGTATGTATGGGTCTCCATACCCTAACCACAAGGAAAAACAATGGGCATATATAAAAGAATTAAGTCGGACTATTCAACAACCGTAGGTTATTATTGGTGACTTGAACTTGGTATTCCCGAATGAAAGCGGAAAATACAATGGCGGTACTTCTTCTCATACTTCTTATACTAATACTTATTCAAGGGATTCTATTTTCATTGATTTAATTCATGATGCGGGTCACGAAGACTTGGGAAACTCCTAAGATCATTTACTTGGTATTCAAATATTCATGGTACAGGCGTTCGCAGGTCAAGACTTGATAGGGCTATAAAAATGAGGATTTTGTTATTCACTTCCCAGATGCAAAGCTCTTACACCTTCCACAATTGGGGTTTTGATCACTTTGTCCAATCATGTTGGACAATACTGCCAAATGGAGATAGGAAACGCAATTGGAAGTATTTCCAATTTTATGAGAAGGATGAGTCCCTAAAAATGAGATAGTCTCGACTTGGAACCATCAATTTAACGGATCATGTGCTTATCAATTCTCGAGAAGACTTATTATTACAAGAAAATTTGTTTGAAAGTGGAATAGGGAGAAATTTGGAAATATCCAAAGCAATATTTTTCTTCTTCATCAACAAATGGAAGCCATTCAGAGCAGTACTCAAGATGATAACTCCACCAACAAAGTACAACAAATAGAGAATCAAATTAAACATTGTCATCAAGTTCAAAATGATTTTTGGGGGCAGAAAGCTAGGGATGAGTATTATATGGAGATGGATATTAATACGAAGTACCACCATGCGAATGCAAATAAAAGGAGATCAAGAAATAATATAGTTGCTCTCAAAGATGGAAATGGGAATTGGTGTACAACAAGGAGGACCTGGAGACTTTACTCACAAATCATTATGGTTCGCTTCATTCTACCACCACCTATGAAAAATGAGCAAATCCTTCAATGTATTCCTCAAGTCATAACAGAACTAGACAATACAGATCTCATAAAGGTACTGAGATGGTGCAAAAGTCCTTAAAGCTTTAAAAGGAATGAAGTCTTGGAAGGCACCAGGCCCGGAAGGTTTCCACTAGTATTCTTTAAAACTCATTGGGACGTTGTGGGTGTTGATGTAGTTGATACGGTGCAGCAGTTCTTTCGCACTGGATACATGTTGAAATGCCTAAATGCCACCAATATTACTCTTATACCAAAAACAAAAATAAACAGGTTCCCATCGATCTACGCCCAATTTCTTTGTGCAATACGAGCTACAAGATTATCTTCAAGAAGATTTTGTCCATCGGGATGAAAAATTAATGGGTAAAATTATATCACCACTTCAAAGCATATATATGTTCTAGCGTCAAATATCGGACAACATTCAAATTGGCTCAATAAATAGTTCATACCATGAATAACAAAAGGAGAAATCAAAACATTTAGCTTTAAATCTATATATGTCAAAGGCCTTTGATCTCCTTGAATGGTTCTTTCTATTGGATGTTATGGAGCAAATGGGATCTTGTGCAGAATTTCGCAACCTTATACTGAGTGTCTTAGCACCACAAGAATCTCAATACTTCTTAATGGAGCTCCATGTGAAGCTTATCAACCAACTAAGGAAGTAACGGCTGCAGGTGACCCATTGTCACCCTATCTCTTCATTATTTTCATGGAGGCGTTCTCTCGACAGCTTTTTCATGCAGAGAAGACACGTCAGATTGAAGAAATAAAAGTTGCTCATGGCGCACCCTCTATCTCTCATTTATTTTTTGCCGATGACTGTTTATTGTTCATAAATGCAGATGTTCACAATGTGTTGAAAATTGTTGAGGAGTTTGGCAATGCTTCTGGCCAAATGGTAAATTTCACCAAGTCTAGTGTGCATTTCAGTGCTAATGTTCCACCGAGATTTTGCAGATTATTAACACGAAGATTGAAGGTACCACAGATGAGCTCGAATGAGAGGTATTTGGGTATCCCATTCATCATTGGGAGACACAAAGTTCAATGCTTTACTCACCCTATACACTAGAGTCAAGAACAGACTCTCAGCGTGGAATGGAAAAACCCCTGTCTCAGTGTGGCAAGTCTCTAATGATAAGGACAAATACAAATACCATACCGCTTATTCAATGAGTGTCTCCAAATCCCAAAGAGATATAATAAAGAAGACCTGATGCAGCACAACGAGATTTCTGGTGGGGATTTTAGGAGAAGAGAGGCACTTATTTCACTTCCTGGAGAAACTTAAATGTACACAAAAACCTTGGAGGACAAGGATTCAGAGATTTGAAGATACTAAACCAAGCTCTGTTGGTAAGAGCAGCTTGGAGGATATGTACAAATGGTGATGCTCAGTGGGTGAAGGCAATGCAGGCAAAATATTTTAAGGGCACTAGTCTACTTCATGCAAGTATTAAATCGGTTTTTTTTTTATGGTCTTGGAATGGAATACAAAAACAAATTCATTTTATAAAACAAAGACAGACCATCGGAGATTAGGTAAAGGAAGCAAAATTAAGATCTCGGTTAGATGTATAGGTTACGGGTCTTGATAATCCTCCAGATCCAAAGCATGGTGTGACTGATTCTGAGAATTTCATTTGGGTACAAGACCTCATCATACAAGATGTCAGTAGTGGAATACTACTTTGGTTCAGCGCTTGTTTGATACCTCTACAACAACTTTAATACTGAGTATGCGCATTCCCATTTCAGTAGAAGATAAGTTAATATGGAACCTCACCAGAAACGGAATCTTCTCACTTAAATCTGCTTATAATAAGCTATTTGATATCAGCAGAGGTAGCTTGCAAACATCGGCCTTCATTCATGGTACAAATATTCGCTGGAAGGATTTCTGGCATATCCAAGTCTCGGCCGTTTAGTAAAGCTCTTCTTATGGAAATGCTTCATAGATATTCTCGCCAAAAAGAGAGATCGTCAAGAGCTCTGGATACATAAATCGGCAATGCCCTTTGTGTCATCAATTCGATAAAACTCGATGCATGTATTATTTACATGCCCATTCTCGAAAGCAGTTTGGTTATTGGTGCCAGGTGGTTCAAGAGTTATTAATGGAAATCACAGTAGCATCAATTCTATGTTTGAAAGTTGGTATCAACTTCATCAACGACAAAATGGACAGAGCAGTTGGCTTCACTCAACAATGATAGTCTCATGTACTATATGGAATACTAGATGTGAAGTACAATTTCAGAGCATAAAGTTTGATCCACAAGGGGTGGCGCGTAAAGCATTGAGCTTCATAAATTATATGGAAACCCTCCATAGTAGAAACCCAGCGTATAGAATAGCAGTTCTCATAACCCTATACTTGATTCTTTACAGTGGCAACCCCCTGTCTTTCCTTTTCTGAAAATAAACTATGATGCCTCTTATGATCCAAACTCTGGCCTAACTGGAATTGCACTTGTCTTACGTGATCATGCAGGAAAATGGAGAGGAGGCTTTGCTAAATGTTATACAGGAATAATAAATTCGGAGCAAGTGGAATGCCTTGCTTTCTACAATGATGTTAGTTGGAGTTTGGAGTTGAAGCTGACACAGGTTACTTTGGAGACTGATCTCAAAGGGATCGAAAGCTACATCAACCAAGAATCTCCGGTAATAGCTTGGGAGAATGAAGCTATTCTGCAAGACGCTATTGAAAGATTAAAAACTATTCAAGATTGGGACTGTAGTTTTGTCCCAAGGAAATGTAATAAAGTTGTGGACAAACTTGCAAAGTTCAGAAACAGGTTTAGAATTACGAATATTTGGTTAGACAATCCTCCTAGTATCGTTGAGAGTCAGCTTTTTGTTGAGAGTCAGTTTATGTCAGACATTTTGATAGACCAAAATTAATAAATTTCTTCTTTAGCATAAAAAAAAGAGTCCATTGCCACGGCCAGACCACATAACCGCATGGGCCAGGACCTAACACTTATGGAGGATATCCAACCGCCAATGTCAAACCGTTAACCGGCCACATAAGCAGATACACTTAATTCCTCTCTTCCGCTTTTCCACTTTTGTTTCAAATGCCAATTGTTTCTTTTAGTTAATGCCTAACTTTGTTTTGTCCTTTTGGTACATGTTAATATTTTTCTTTTTGTTTATTTGGAAAGGAGATGGGGCTAATCAACAAAGAAAAAAACACGAAAAGGAGATAGGGCTACAAAGAAAAAAAACAGAAAAGAAGATGAACAAGATAAATTACAGAGAGCTATAACTCCAGCTCTCACCCAAGATAAATTACCTATAATAAATTTTACCCATTGCGTCTTCTATAATATTTTTTTCCATATCTTCCTTGAATAAATTAGGAGTAATCTCCACAAACTCACTAATTGAATGGGTCTTTGGCTAGCAAATCGGCCATTCTATTTGCTTCTCTATAAGTATGAATCACCCAAGCTAGAAAACTAGCACAAAGACGTTTTATAGACTCCCAAGAATGATGGAAGAACCAATAAGGCTTGCCAAAAGATTTTTAATTTAAGTAATTAAAAACGAGCATGAAGTTGGTGCGAAGAGAAATTTTGGGTAGGTATGCACATTAGCAATTTAAGTTTAGAAGAACCAGCTACATATAATGGAATAGCATTTTCATCTCTTATAATAGCACCATCCTCTCTATAAGACCCATCAATATTTACAACAACCTCTCCATTGCTTGGTTTAAACCCTATGACAAAGAAATCAGGCCAAAGAATGATAAAACTAGCATGACTTCTCCAATTCGAAGATGTTAGAGCATGGCTCGGTTGAACCCACCAAGCGTTGGTATGTCAAGTTTTATTTTCATATTTTAGTGAATCAAAACTCATTTTAAGAGTCGCTTGATTATGTACTAGAGTTAAACTTGGTATAGGTTAGCTTGAAAGTATTAGGATATGAGACATTACAAGTATTGCGAAGACTTGAAGATGCGAAGAAGCAAGGAGCTCACAACGACAACAATCATCCTTCCACTTGAGGTTAGTGATATTTGACTTGGAATCACATTCCCTAACGTATTTTCAAGTTGTGCATATTGAAAACATAACTGAGAAGCATATTTGAACTCTAGATAGACATAGTATTAAGGAATACAATACTAGGTTTATTGCTTAACCATTAAACTTTGTAGATAAGACATCACCATAATCATTTGAATGCTATTGTGATTATGTATGGGTATGAGGTGAGGATTTCATCCTAGGGAACAATATTTATATGTGTTCTAAGGACGTAAGCTCATAAACTTGTTTGTGAAGCGAAAAGGAAATCGCCAGGCGTTATTGGGATTGTTATTCATTGCATATCTTGTGAACATCCAATATGGGTGATTTAGTATAACCGTTGATAACTTGTTGGGTTCTTGGTAAAAATACTCACAAAGGTCTGACTTATGTATTGGTAAAACCGATCTTAAGTAATCACACAGTATGATCGATTTTGTATGTCCGACCTTGTAAGGGAAAGGGAACCGATCCTTGTAAGGAAAGGGAACCGTTCTCGGTAAGGGGCGGACATCAAAGGGAACCGATCCATGTATGGGGTGCAACAAGGTTTATAGCCGAAAGGGAAACCGATCCTATGGACATGTGCAACACATATAAGTTAGATACCATATATATGTGGGGAACCGATCCTAGTACCTAGTCAACCGAACTTTTGGGAAGCTAGTGTGACTATGCACAAGACTCACATGGAGGTAGAACCGAAACTTGTTTTAGAAGAACCGCAAAACCCATGATTGTGATTGAATGTTGGTTTGATCAATCACACGCTTCTTGAAAGTCGAATGAACCAATTCTAAACTTGTTTGGAAGTGTGGCAAATCGGTTTCAAGGTTGTAAGTGTGAAAGAGAACTTACAAAGTTAAGATGTCGACAAACTTTGAACACGTGTTGTGAATGTTTATTTGTATAATTGTTAAAAGATATTCCTTAACGGCTAAGGTAAGAGAATCCTGCAAGATTTCGAAACATAAGTAAGTTAAGAATCTTTTAATTAAGGTTATTAATTTAATTTTGTAGGGAAATTACAGAATTAGTAATGTGCATTTACTAATTATATTTTTTCGAGAGATTTCGATCTTGATTTTTGGACAGAGCATTTCCGGGAATTATGAAAACGAATTTGTGCTTTTATGAATATCTTGAGAATATTTTCGGTTTTGAAATTCCTTGGTGTCCAAACTTCCTTGTCTTGAAATAAACGAAGTTTGCCTTTCTAGCAAACTAATCCTTCGTAACATGATTTACTCTTTTGTTGTTGTTACTGGGTGTAGCCGCCTATTCGAGAGAGGAGAGTAACCTAATTAGGAGAAATCTCTTTACGTCCGCTCAATTTAAAGTCTTCTTTGGGATTGAGAAGATCTAGCGTGACTACAGGTGGGAAACTAGATAATTGCGGTTTATCTTTTTTTTTTTTGATTGATTTGATTGACTAACGATGGTTGAAATCTGATTGCACCCTAGTTTGTTTATTCTTGAGAATTTCCTCTTGATATAAGATTCACTCAAACTAGTTCACGGTTTTAACGGGAACTTAGATTGTTGTTAGTTCTAAAGAAGATCTTGTGATAATCCATTGTTGACTTCATCTCCGTGCGTGATTGATCACAAGAGATTCAAGTGATTGTGTGTGTTTTTATTGAAGATTTAAGAAGATTTGAAGACAAAGAAGATATTGAAGATCTGACTTGGGTTTTATAATCTTTGGTGTGCACAATACTTGTTTCAAAAAGACGATCCAATTAATAATCGGTTTATCCTTGGGGTAGATTGGATTGATTAATTGAGTAGATCGGCATCAATACGTTTCCTTGTGATTAAAGGTATTGATTTGCTTAATCTTAAACGATTACTTTGGGTGATTGAACATAAGATAGATCTAAGGACCCGACAAAGGAGTTTATGTTAAGATAATGTGTTGCCTTTGTCCGACTCATATCACTTGGTTGAATAGAGTTGATACCAAATGCATTTGTTGTTCCTTTATTTTTGGAATACGAACCAAAGGAATTGTTCCAAGTACGTGACTTATTCACAAGTCGGAGGCGTGGGAATACAGATGGAACTAAGTGAACTATAGGGTTAGTTACTTGGTCTCAACTATACGGTTAGGTGTAATTTTGTGTAGCGGTCTGCATTTGCGGTTTCCTCGTTAAAAAAATCTTGTTGTGTCATTTACTTTATTTTCTGCATTATAAATGTTTTATTATAATTAAAGTAAATCACAGAAACTTTAATTCCTATTTACTTGATAAGCAATCCTATTGTGTTTGGTTAAGTCCGAACCTTTGTATCAAGTAAACATACTTCGTTGTTGTATTGTCTCGATCTCGTATCCATAGACGATCACACGAAGTGTGAACCGATTAGTTGTATTGTCTCGACTCAGTCCATAGAAAATTATTTTCAGAGAAAGGACTTATAGGTAGGAAAAGTTTTAGCTTGAGGTATATTTGGGTACCCTCGCTTTTCGTAAGAGATATTCTTATTCTCATTCACGCTAAACATTAATATTGCGATGCCAATTTAAGTTTCACTTCATCCATAATTCTTTAATCACAAGCTCCTTCGTGAATTTTTATGAGAAAAGATCATATTCCTATCCCCAAAATATTATAGATAAAATCATTAGAAGCAAGCTTTCGGAGAGTAGCAATAAAATTGTCTCCATTATGACACACACGTCGTCTAATCTAAGCATCCCTGTCACTTATATGGATGCTTCTAAGGCCCATAAGATGCGTAAATTTACCTTAAATGAAGGAAGAAAAGTTACACTTGAAAATCATCCTCCAAAATACAATTGCATGATAACAATTACATCATCATTTATTTTAGTATCAACTAATATAAATTCCAAAAGTGATACATTTTATACATTAAATTTTATATTTTTATAAATATATTTGTCACTTAATAAATTTACATATTATGTATATTATCATAAAATTAGATAACATAACAAATTAAAATAAAGTTACCTAGATTTTTTTTTTTAAACGTATATTTAATATGGTGTATAATATGGCGTTATATTTGTGCCACTTACTATGGTTATTGTCACACGCCCATTTAATCGCCTAAAATTTTCATGGGACATGACCGGCAATGATTGTGGTTCAATGACTCAACATCACCCAAAATCATTCAGCCTTGCATACTTGCATCAAAGTACACATCTGCCTTCACTCATAAGGCTTTGCACAACGGAAGTCTTTTCTTCTTTCTCTCTAACTCTTCATGCCCCCATAAGCATAAGAGGTTCTGCCATGTACTTGAACAATTCTCACACAACATCAGCAACATAATGAACACAAAGATATACTGCAACAAACCCATTTCATTGCACTAAAGGAAGATTACAAAACTCGTCCATCACATGGACCAAAAATGTGCCATTCACCCTCTTGGTGAATGCCTAACTCTCTCAATCATGAGACTAACTCTCCTATGTAAGCCTACTGATTTTTCCCACTCCTTAGGACTATTTATACAAAGAGTTACAATGGCCAAAACCGTGCACAACACTTGCACACGCATGGATAGCCATGTGTCCCATCAGGTAGTTTCCATAACCGCCAGCTTGCTTTTCCAACTGCCACCTTTTGTGTTGTCAAGCCAACAGATGCCACACCTGTTCTTGGTGGTTATGAACACTCTACTAAGGCTATGAACTCATTTCATAAGCCTTCTAACTTGTCTCGCACCTTTGGCACACTTGTGAAGCCAATAACCAACTTGTAACCGTCACTTGAGCCGTATTGCACACTTGTTGTGCCATACTGGATTCTGTCTTGCGCCAACGTTCAGCCCTCTTGGCCCTGCATGCTTATCATTCTAAACTCATTCACGGACATTCCTTAAGCTTCAAACATCGATGCCAGCTCCTTAAGCTCACTCTAGTTACTCATGCGTCATATATGCTTCACTTCGCCAATTAGCTTGACAATAGTAATGCAACTCTTGTATTACCAACTTGTTTGCATTATTCAAGCTTTGGCCAACTTGAATATATGCCATAGACCAACTCTTAGTCTATTCTTCACTCTTGCATCCTCCTTGAGCTTGGGCCAACTCAATTCCATGGATATGCATCGATGCCAACATCGCATGTTGCATCCGTCACTTTGGCCATGTCTTGCCTTTCCTCAATGAAGCTTCATTGTGTCGGCCAATAAGCTTCATCACTTAGCCAATGTGTTTACAATGTAATGCCGCACTTGCATTACATTGGCCCCGGGTTTACGCCATTCTTGACACTTGCCATTCTATTCGAATACCGCTATTATGGCTTGCGTTGCGCTATTATAGCTTCGCATTGCACCATTACGCGGAACTCGACTTGGCCTGCAACTCGTGATGCGCAATCATCATGCGTCACTTGCAGCACCGTAATAGACCTCCCCACCTAATCCGTTCAACGCCCTCGTTGAACGCAACAAAGTATACTCGTTATACTTGTTCTCCGGCCTTGTACGCTTCGAGCCCTTCTCCGAATCAGAAACTTTGTTTGGCCTTTAACCTTGCCAAAACTTCTCCGCCTAGTACCAAATGCCATCACTTAGCTTACCGCCTTGCCATTGATCCCACCGACTTGTATGGTTGTTGTCACGTTGATCGACGTTTTAACTCCCACTACAATCGCATATCAACACCCAAATGCAACTTGAAATTCTTCTTGCCAATTCCCCGAATTGTGCTTGAACTTCTCATGAATCATTTGTGCCTAAGTGTACACAAGTAATGATTCTTTCCACATGATCACACCGATCATTGCCATTGTCTTATGCCTCCATTTTCCGACTTTAGTTGCACCACGCAACATAATGACTTATACAAGACTTGGCCTCATTCTTCAATCATATGCGCCTACGCCAAATCATACCATGCCTTAAGGTATGCATTCTATGATTTCATACCACTCTTGGTATGTGCCGCAATCTATAACCTTTGCTGCACTTTGCAAACTTCAGACTTTCACTAGATTTGGCCTCCAAATCATGTTGCAAACTTCACCTTCTTGGACTTGCATCATTTGTATGCCAAATAACTTGCACCTTGTCTTTTCTTTGCTTGCATTGTCGCAACATCATGATTGAAATGCATGACTCTAGTATAGTCATGACTTAGGATACCCGTGACATCACAACGCCTCTTGGGCCGTGCATCTTCTTCACGCGCCTTTGAAACCAAAGAATTTAAGCATCACTTGCTCTTTCAAACTGCTACGCTTTAATGTAGCGGAAAAACAAAGATCATGTTCTTCCTAACTATGAGTTACTCTCAACTCATATACTTGATGGACTTACATATTCATTCTTGTCTGCGTTACTCCATGCATTCGCTTGCCAAATGCCTTCGCACTTCCACATAACTCTCAACAAAAAACTCGACTATGCCACCAACTCCTATATTCGCTTCTTTCACTTTCAAATCTTCTTTTGCATATTTTGGCTTAATATGCTATGTAGCATCTTCCACGCGAACTAGCTTTACTTTGAACGAAAGAGGCAAGATCTTTCACTTCAAACACCCTCATTCACTACTACCTTACATAGAGAGACTTCATTCCAACACCAAGGTCCACTCGACCTAAACTGAAAGTATACTCAAACTTGAGCAAATATCAGCGCCTAACCGATTGCAACTTGTAAGACCTAACAAGCCTTGCAATACTGACTTCAACTTCGCTTCTAAGCAACAAAGGAAGCGAGACAACACCTATTGTCCCCAATGTAGCAATTTTCTTTGCCACATGCACTCTTCCAACTATCAACGTTCGTATGCCACTCCCATAACGAAGCACACTATAATTGACAATTAGTTGAATACTCCTTTAGACTGATGCTATCATTTTGCTTTAGCTTTCATGAAGATTTCTTCAACAATGGCCACATGCCATCTTTATGCATCACCACTACTTTGTCCTTCTTTTCCATGCATCTACAATTCGCCTAACTTGCATCTCTAGCCGCATCATGCATTTAGCCATGCCCAAATCCCATTTGGCGCATGCTATTGTTGCATACATGTTATGCCAATTAGCATCCAAATCCTGACACAAAATTGTGCACCTTTGCACAATTGGAACGGACTTAACTTGGTGATTCCTCACCATAGAGCTCGAAAGTCATATCACTCAATGACTTCCGCGGACAATTATCTTGGACAATGTTAACAAGGCACAATCCTTGCAAATGAGGCGCCCATCGCTTACGTTCCATGAAGCAAGAATGCCACATTCTTCTTCAAACTTAGAACTCATTTTTACCGCCCATGCACATCCGGTTACTCTTGTCTTTCCCTTCGCCAAAATCAACTTGAGTAGCAACAATTGTTGATTTGCGCTGACAAGAACATCCGCTTGTGGTTATGATCAAATGCAGGTCTTTGGACACCCTTGTCCAAGCATACCGATCCCACTCATAAACCGTGTGCAACACACTCCTTGTGCGCATCTAGCATCAACGAAGAACTCTTTGCAAACGCAAGACCGTGGTGTATCGGTTTTCCCCTAACTCGCGCTTATTTCTTCAGCCTTTCAATAAGCTTTATGCTAGATAAGAATTGGCCATCCAATTCTTCCTTCATGGCATCACATTGCCACAAACATGCTGGTTCGCAACCAGACTTTGCATTACCACCAAGGTACATGCATTCGAGAGAGATAACATTAATCTTCCATCCAACTGGCTACGATGAAAACACCTTCAATCTATCGCATAGACATGTTCTTCATCTTCTTTGCCACTACAAAGGCCAACAACAACTTTGCATTCCAGAATTTTTGCAAAATTCCCATTACAACTTGTAATATACTCGCTACTGATAACACTACGAAAGAATGCATTCCAAATGCATAATCTTTGTATACTTGTGAGAAACATGGACTTTAACACCTGACTTGCACCATAGAAGTCAGCATACTCCTTAGTTTTGTCATGCAATCACTTGAAAACCCAGTTTTCAATGACTTTTGCACGTTCGCCTAACACTTTGGGCTGGAATTTTGACACCTTTGTCATAAACTTTCACGGCCTGCTGCTACATCAAGCTTCAAAGTTCATTCCAATTGATCTTTCCACACAAGATCAACTTCTTCTAGTCTCCATACTAGTGAAACCCAAACAATTCACCACTGAATTTGACAAACAAATGACGTTAACTTGAGTAAAAGAGAGAAAAATCAAGAATCGTGTCCTCTAACACAAACTCTCGATACCAGTACATCACACGCCCATTTAATCGCCTAAAATTTTCATGGGACATGACCGGCAATGATTGTGGTTCAATGACTCAACATCACCCAAAATCATTCAGCCTTGCATACTTGCATCAAAGTACACATCCGCCTTCACTCATAAGGCTTTGCACAACGAAAGTCTTTTCTTCTTTCTCTCTAACTCTTCATGCCCCCATAAGCATAAGAGGTTCTGCCATGTACTTGAACAATTCTCACACAACATCAGCAACATAATGAACACAAAGATATACTGCAACAAACCCATTTCATTGCACTAAAGGAAGATTACAAAACTCGTCCATCACATGGACCAAAAACAGGCCATTCACCCTCTTGGTGAATGCCTAACTCTCTCAATCATGAGACTAACTCTCCTATGTAAGCCTACTGATTTTTCCCACTCCTTATGACTATTTATACAGTAGTTACAATGGCCAAAACCGTGCACAACACTTGCACACGCATGGAACAGCCATGTGTCCCATCGTAGTTTCCATAACCGCCACTTGCTTTTCCAATCGCCACCTTTTGTGTTGTCAAGCCAACAGATGCCACACCTGTTCTTGGTGGTTATGAACACTCTACTAAGGCTATGAACTCATTTCATAAGCCTTCTAACTCGTCTCGCACCTTTGGCACACTTGTGAAGCCAATAACCAACTTGTAACTCATTACTTGAGCCGTATTGCACACTTGTTGTGCCATACCTGGATTCTCGTCTTGCGCCAACGTTCAGCCCTCTGGCCCCGCATGCTTATCATTCTAAACTCATGCATGGACATTCCTTAAGCTTCAAACATCGATGCCAGCTCCTTAAGCTCACTCTAGTTACTCATGCGTCATATATGCTTCACTTCGCCAATTAGCTTGACAATAGTAATGCAACTCTTGTATTACCAACTTGTTTGCATTATTCAAGCTTTGGCCAACCTTGAATATATGCCATAGACCAACTCTTAGTCTATTCTTCACTCTTGCATCCTCCTTGAGCTTGGGCCAACTCAATTCCATGGATATGCATCGATGCCAACATCGCATGTTGCATCCGTCACTTTGGCCATGTCTTGCCTTTCCTCAATGAAGCTTCATTGTGTCGGCCAATAAGCTTCATCACTTAGCCAAATGTGTTTACAATGTAATGCCGCACTTGCATTACATTGGCCCCGTGGGTTTACGCCATTCTTGACACTTGCCGGGCTATTCGCATAATACCGCTATTATGGCTTGCGTTGCGCTATTATAGCTTCGCATTGCACCATTACGGCGGAACTCTGACTTGGCCTGCAACTCTGTGATGCGCAATCATCATGCGTCACTTGCAGCACCGTAATAGACCTCCCCCACCTAATCCGTTCAACGCCCTCGTTGAACGCAACAAAGTATACTCGTTATACTTGTTCTCTGGCCTTGTACGCTTCTGAGCCCTTCTCAGAAATCAGCAAACTTTGTTTGGCCTTTAACCTTGCCAAAACTTCTCTGCCTAGTACCAAATGCCATCACTTAGCTTACTGCCTTGCCATTGATCCTACTGACTTGTATGGTTGTTGTCACGTTGATCAGACGTTTTAACTCCCACTACAATCGCATATCAACACCCAAATGCAACTTGGAAATTCTTCTTGCCAATTCCTCGAATTGTGCTTGAACTTCTCATGAATCATTTGTGCCTAAGTGTACACAAGTAATGATTCTTTCCAACTGATCGCACTGATCATTGCCATTGTCTTATGCCTCCATTTTCCGACTTTAGTTGCACCACGCAACATAACAGGACTTATACAAGACTTGGCCTCATTCTTCAATCATATGCGCCTACGCCAAATCATACCATGCCTTAAGGTATGCATTCTATGATTTCATACCACTCTTGGTATGTGCCGCAATCTATAACCTTTGCTGCACTTTGCAAACTTCAGGACTTTCACTAGATTTGGCCTCCAAATCATGTTGCAAACTTCACCTTCTTGGACTTGCATCATTTGTATGCCAAATAACTTGAACCTTGCTGTTCTTTGCTTGCATTGTCGCAACATCATGATTGAAATGCATGACTCTAGTATAGTCATGACTTAGGATACCCGTGACATCACAACGCCTCTTTGGGCCAGGCATCCTCTTCACGCGCCTTTGAAACCAGAATTTAAGCATCACTTGCTCTTTCAAATCAAGCTACGCTTTAATGTAGCGGAAAAACAAAGATCATGTTCTTCCTAACTATGAGTTACTCTCAACTCATATACTTGATGGACTTACATATTCATTCTTGCTGCGTTACTCCATGCATTCGCCGCCAAATGCCTTCGCACTTCCACATAACTCAACAAAGAAACTCGACTATGCCACCAACTCCTATATTCGCTTCTTTCACTTTCACAAATCTTCTATTGCATATTTTGGCTTAATATGCTATGTAGCATCTTCCACGCGAACTAGCTTTTACTTTGAACGAAAGAGGCAAGATCTTTCACTTCAAACACCCTCATTCACTACTACCTTACATAGAGAGACTTCATTCCAACACCAAGGTCCACTCGACCTAAACTCAAAGTATACTCAAACTTGAGCAAATACAAGCGCCTAACTGATTGCAACTTGTAAGACCTAACAAGCCTTGCAATACTGACTTCAACTTCGCTTCTAAGCAACAAAGGAAGCGAGACAACACCTATTGTCCCCAATGTAGCAATTTTCTTTGCCACATGCACTCTTCCAACTATCAACGTCGTATGCCACTCCCATAACGAAGCACACTATAATTGACAATTAGTTGAATACTCCTTTAGACCGATGCTATCATTTTGCTTTAGCTTTCATGAAGATTTCTTCAACAATGGCCACATGCCATCTTTATGCATCACCACTACTTTGTCCTTCTTTTCCATGCATCTACAATTCGCCTAACTTGCATCTCTAGCCGCATCATGCATTTAGCCATGCCCAAATCCCATTTGGCGCATGCTATTGTTGCATACATGCTATGCCAATTAGCATCCAAATCCTGACACAAAATTGTGCACCTTTGCACAATTGAACGGACTTAACTTGGTGATTCCGAGCATCACCATAGAGCTCAAAGAAAGTCATATCACTCAATGACTTCCGCGGACAATTATCTTGGACAATGTTAACAAGGCACAATCCTTGCAAATGAGGCGCCACCGCCTTACGTTCCATGAAGCAAGAATGCCACATTCTTCTTTCAAACTTAGAACTCATTTTTACCGCCCATGCACATCCGGTTACTCTTGTCTTTCCTTTCGCCAAAATCAACTTGAGTAGCAACAATTGTTGATTTGCAGTTGACAAGAACATCCGCTTGTGGTTATAATCAAATGCAGGTCTTTGGACACCCTTGTCCAAGCATACTGATCCCACTCATAAACCAGGTGCAAGCACACTCCTTGTGCGCATCTAGCATCAACGAAGAACTCTTTGCAAACGCAAGACCGTGGTGTATCGGTTTTCCCTAACTCGCGCTTTATTTATTCAGCCTTTCCATAAGCTTTATGCTAGATAAGAATTGTCCATCCAATTCTTCCTTCATGGCATCACATTGCCACAAACATGCTGGTTCGCAACTGACTTTGCATTACCACCAAGGTACATGCATTCGAGAGAGATAACATTAATCTTCCATCCAACTGGCTACGATGAAAACACCTTCAATCTATCGCATAGACATGTTCTTCATCTTCTTTGCCACTGCAAAGGCCAACAACAACTTTGCATTCCGTAATTTTTGCAAAATTCCCATTACAACTTGTAATATACTCGCTACTGATAACACTACGAAAGAATGCATTCCAAATGCATAATCTTTGTATACTTGTGAGAAACATGGACTTTAACACCTGACTTGCACCATAGAAGTCAGCATACTCCTTAGTTTTGTCATGCAATCACTTGAAAACCTGGCCAATGACTTTTGCACGTTCGCCTAACACTTTGGGCTGGAATTTTGACACCTTTGTCATAAACTTTCACGGCTTGCTGCTACATCAAGCTTCAAAGTTCATTCCAATTGATCTTTCCACACAAGATCAACTTCTTCTAGTCTCCATACTAGTGAAACCCAAATAATTCACCACTGAATTTGACAAACAAATGACGTTAACTTGAGTAAAAGAGAGAAAATCAAGAATCGTGTCCTCTAACACAAACTCCGATACCACTGTCACACGCCCATTTAATCGCCTAAAATTTTCATGGGACATGACCTAATGATTGTGGTTCAATGACTCAACATCACCCAAAATCATTCAGCCTTGCATACTTGCATCAAAGTACACATCCGCCTTCACTCATAAGGCTTTGCACAACTAAGTCTTTTCTTCTTTCTCTCTAACTCTTCATGCCCCCATAAGCATAAGAGGTTCTGCCATGTACTTGAACAATTCTCACACAACATCAGCAACATAATGAACACAAAGATATACTGCAACAAACCCATTTCATTGCACTAAAGGAAGATTACAAAACTCGTCCATCACATGGACCAAAAAATGTGCCATTCACCCTCTTGTGAATGCCTAACTCTCTCAATCATGAGACTAA
Source organism: Papaver armeniacum (assembly GCA_023531295.1). Lineage (NCBI taxonomy): Eukaryota > Viridiplantae > Streptophyta > Magnoliopsida > Ranunculales > Papaveraceae > Papaver > Papaver armeniacum. The sequence continues at coordinate 37,121 of JAJJWW010003715.1, read as the reverse complement.
CTCTCCTATGTAAGCCTACCGATTTTTCCCACTCCTTATGACTATTTATACAGTAGTTACAATGGCCAAAACCGTGCACAACACTTGCACACGCATGGAACAGCCATGTGTCCCATCGTAGTTTCCATAACCGCCACCTTGCTTTTCCAATCGCCACCTTTTGTGTTGTCAAGCCAACATATGCCACACCTGTTCTTGGTGGTTATGAACACTCTACTAAGGCTATGAACTCATTTCATAAGCCTTCTAACTCGTCTCGCACCTTTGGCACACTTGTGAAGCCAATAACCAACTTGTAACCGTCACTTGAGCCGTATTGCACACTTGTTGTGCCATACTGGATTCCGTCTTGCGCCAACGTTCACCCTCTTGGCCCCGCATGCTTATCATTCTAAACTCATGCATGGACATTCCTTAAGCTTCAAACATCGATGCCAGCTCCTTAAGCTCACTCTAGTTACTCATGCGTCATATATGCTTCACTTCGCCAATTAGCTTGACAATAGTAATGCAACTCTTGTATTACCAACTTGTTTGCATTATTCAAGCTTTGGCCAACCTTGAATATATGCCATAGACCAACTCTTAGTCTATTCTTCACTCTTGCATCCTCCTTGAGCTTGGGCCAACTCAATTCCATGGATATGCATCGATGCCAACATCGCATGTTGCATCTGGTCACTTTGGCCATGTCTTGCCTTTCCTCAATGAAGCTTCATTGTGTCGGCCAATAAGCTTCATCACTTAGCCAAATGTGTTTACAATGTAATGCCGCACTTGCATTACATTGGCCCCGTGGGTTTACGCCATTATTGACACTTGCCAAATATTCAAGAATACCGCTGTATTATGGCTTGCGTTGCGCTATTATAGCTTCACATTGCACCATTACGGCGGAACTCTGACTTGGCCTGCAACTCTGTGATGCGCAATCATCATGCGTCACTTGCAGCACCGTAATAGTTATCCATGTTGTGTGCTATGTTTATCCATATGCATTTTAGTACGTTGACGTGCGTTCTGATGTGCTTCACGCATACCCATGATGCATGATGGATTATGTGCCGATTAGGATGGCACATTATGGCACACAAAACTACCGTGTTGTACACGAGTGGCATGTTTTGCCGTGTCGTGCTCAAATTGAGGCAAGGTAGCGTTAGTCTTCACGAAGGACCGTGGAGCAACTCCTAGGTTGTAAAGGACACCAGGTAGGAGAATCAAGTGTTTGGGTGTTAGAGCATCGCTCGGTCGAACTCACAAGTTTTCTATCTCAAGCTTTTGGTCAATGTTAGATGCAAAAACTATACATTGATTTCTAGTCTACTAAAGTCAAATCTCATACTAGGATTAGATTATGATAGTTGAGTATCAAATATCACCGGATACCCTTAGAGATTGAAAACCAAAGGACAAACAAAGACATTTTTGAGAACTTCATCAACAAAGGTATGCGAAAACTGACTTATCCTTTTTACTTAATTTTTTTACCTTTCTATATTATGAGACTATGTCATATGATTTTAATAGAATTTATATTGAAAGACGAAATTTCGACTTTAAGTAATGGTTTTTCAAAGATTTTTAACAATCTTAGTAAAGAGCAATTTATTAATTAAAACTGTTTTTTTCTTAATAGACCTTTGAAATCTTACCGAAATAAAATAGTTCACGAACTTCTTTGGGTGTGCATACCGAGTGTGTATACCTATGGCTTCTGGTTATGTTTCTGGACATATAATGAGAGACAAAAATACACAAACTGCTTGGGGTATGCATACCATAATTCTTTAGACAAAGTTCTCTAACCTTTATTTATAAAAATTTAAATACACGAACTCCCAAAGGTATATATATTTGACATAGTTCTGGAAAAAAATTATCAAAGGCAAAAGTACCGAACTGCCTAGAGTATGCATGTAATACCCTGTATTTTTAGTTACGGTTTCGGGTCGGGTTATACCCAATTTAACTAACCATGTGGTTTATGTTGTTTCCCTTACCTTAACTTAGGGTGGAAATAAAGTCACCTAATTTATTTTAATAACTAAAATAAAATTAATAGAAGATGAAAAGACAATTAAAAGAAATATAAATATTAGTATTATTAAGGTTGTTTTATAACAAAATGTTTAAAAATGAATTATACAAGTTAGAGAACAAAAAGGCTAGGGGGAAGAAGGGGAGAAAGCTAGGGTTTATTTTAGAGAGGGAGACCATGGAAATTCATTGGAGAATCAATGGAATTGAGGTAGAATGTTTAATCCCTTATCTCTTTGTGTTTCTTTGTTATACTTTGTTTTCCATTTTGTTTATTCTTATATCATTAGGGTTCTGACATTTGTGTATTTAATTTGATACATATTATTGATGATCAGACTTCTATTATTGGTACATAATATGATTGGGTATCTCTAGTTAAAATTTGAGAGTATTCCACCGTATATTCACCGTTGAAACTTTGTTTGAAATTGGGTGATAGTTTCTGAATTTCTGGACAGTTTCGCCTTGCTGTGATTTTGATGTTCTTAGGAAGTATTAATGGTATTAAAAGGATTTGAGGTCTTAATAAAAGTTGTCGATAAACATCTTATCTTTCAGTTTGATTTGGATTGGGTCAATTTCAGATTGTTATGAATTTATCATGAATTGTTTGGTAACAACATGTAATCTGCCCAGTTTTTATGTTGTCATTATAAATTCAACATCTTTTGTTTGAACCGTTGGTTTGGTGTGAATTTTGGATATGTTGTATAATATTTTGTCAAGAATGTTCCTGTAAAATTTGAGGATGATCAAATAAAGTTATCACCATGAAACATATAATGTAATGTGGTTGCAGTTAGTGTGTTTGCATAAATGCTTGAAAGAAATTCATGTTGATAAGCCATGGTTGCTTGTGTTGTTTGTGAAAATTATTTATAAAAGGAAATGAGTTCATGTTTTTCCATTAGATGGAATTTATTTCATGCTAACGGCGGGTAATGATCCCCGAGAGTTAAATGGGTAATGATCCCCGTGGGAACTTGTGTTTCCCGACCATCGATGGCGGTTGTCCGTGCCGGTAAACGATAGGTGGTGTACGAACCAAGGTTTTCGTACTGTGAATGAAATGAATAATGATCCCCGAGAGCAGATGGGTATGATCCCCATAGGAACTTTTGTTCCTGACCATCGATGGAGGCTGTCCGTGCCGATAAACGATAGGTGGGTGTACGAACCAAGGTTTTCGTATCGTGAACTCATGGTTACTTGCTGTGATGACAATATTAAATTGTGAATTGTGTGTTGAAATTTCTATTGAATGATTTTTGGAAACCTTATTGGGTTTATGAACTCAAGTATTGAAATATGAATTGAAGTATTTGTTGGAAAACATAATTGGTGTTATGAACTAATGTGCGAAATATAATTCAATAAATTGTTGAACTCAAGTGTGAACTTATATGGATGAATTGTGAATTGATGTGTTAAATCCCAAATGGGTGATTAGTGAACTCATGGTTTCTCTGTGACTATATTTATGCGTGAATATATGTGTTGAATCATTGATGAATGGCATGTTGACAATTTTGTGGTATTGTAAACTCATAGTTCGTTAGTGACAATATTAATATGTGAATGGCGTGTGGAAACTTAAATGTATGAGTTGTTGAAAACAATATTGTTGATGTGAATTGTTGAGTTGATCCTAAATGGATGATTTGTTGATAATAACATTAATGTTGTGAACCCATAGACTGAATTTTAGATTGGATAAGTTATCGAAAATATTGAGGTATTGTGATTCTTGAATATATCATTGATTCGTTGAAGTTGTAATGCGTTCTTTTATATGTTTTTGCTTGATAAAGTGATTATGTTTTACGCATCTTTGGAGAATTGGGAATGCATTCTATTGAGTCTGTCATCTCACCCCAATTGACATCCTTGGCAGATTTATCGAGTGGCGCAAATGTAGTTATGAATGATTAGCTTAGTGATCGAATTGTTTTATTGTATTGCTTGAAATGTAATTTTAAATAATATGTACTCCCTCCGTTCCGATTTACTTGACGTTGTAGAGTTTTTCACGGATATTAAGAAATATCAGAGAGAGTAAAATTTTTCCTATAATACCCATATTAATTCCTACTTAAAGACTTAAATGACCTAGTTTTGTGTTTCTAGATTGTAGAGAAAGTTGTCAATCCCGTAATAATTACTTGGGATGAAGAGATGATGAGTAAACAAGTAAACAAGATTGAGTATATATCCTCCATGGGGTATATTTCAAAATTAGAGTAATTGTTTTTGTGTTGATTCCCATGAGAATTAACTCTCCGGTGTGATTCCAAAGTAGGGGTAGATTAGTGAAAATTGGGGAAAAAAACTAAAACTATCATCTAATTTGGAACACAAGAAAAACCCTAAAAGAGCAAGTAAATCGAAACGGAGGGAGTATGTTGAAAATTGTTGTTAATGGTGATAAGAGAATTCATACGTTTAAACTCGGAGTTAGAAAGGTTAAATTACATTTGTTGTAATAAATAAATTAGAAGAGTTATATGCATAAGTCTCTTTCCGACCCGTAACGCTTCGAGTTCGGATATCCATACGGGTTTGACCCTGGTCCGGAACTCGGGGTGTTATAATGCATACCTTGTTTTCTTGGTGATTGTATTAGGTTTTTCCCATACAGGTTTCCAAGCATAAAAGTTGGTGGTTTACTTGGTACCCTCTCAGTCAAAACTACTTAGATTTAGGGTAAGAAGAGAAGAGAGACAAGATGACAATTGAACAGAACTTCTTAATAACTTGTACGCATAATATTACATAGGACTCAACATATATATATATATACACCAAAAGAAAGACGCTTTCCTAATATACAAGAATACCAAAGACAACCAAACTCTAAATAGAGAAACTGCCGTGTACACCAAAGTTTAAGCTGCCGTGTATGACACTGGGTCATAATGAACATGAACCGGATGTTGTGCTAACACCCTCCCGCAAGCGTAACGGGTTATCCTGAACCGTAAGCTTGAACCGTAAAAGAGAAAACCGATCTTTAGAAAGCGGTTTTGTGAATATATCCGCAATTTGATCTTTAGATGATATAAAACGAACATCAAGAAGTTTGGAAGCAACTTGATCACGAACAAAATGATAGTCAATCTCAATATGCTTTGTTCTTGCATGAAATATGGGATTGACAGTGAGATAAGTAGCACCAAGATTATCACACCACGTAATGGGAGGCGATTGAGTGGATACACGAAGTTCAAAGAAGTGATTGAATCCACATAATTTCAAAGAATGGCAATGGCAAGACCCCGATATTCGACCTTGATCTTGAACGAGATACTCTTTTTTTGTTTACGAGCACTCCAAGAAATAATATTTCCACCTAAATAGACACAATACCCACTAGTAGAGCGACGATCATCAAGAGAACCAGCCAATCGAGTCAAGATATGCACTAAAGGATAGTTGTAGAGAAGACGACGGCCGAAGAAATATACCAAAGGTAGCAAGATTCTTGAGATAACGAAGTATTCGCTAACTAAACTCCAAAGAAATTCAAGAGGGGCATGCATAAACCGACAAACTTTATTGACAAAGATATGCAAGATCCGGACGAGTAAATGTTAAATATTGCAAAGCACCAACAATACTCGATATTCGAAGCATCACTAATAAAGTGCTACGATCGTAAAAAAATATCTCGTAAGTACTAAGTGGAGTATGAATTGGTTTGACACCATCCATTTTTGCTCGAATAAGAAGATCATGAGCATAACGTTGCTGAGAAAGAAATAATCCCGAAGAAGTACGAATCGCTTCAATGCCAAGAAAATAAGACAAGGAACCAAGATCTTTAATTGCAAATTCTTGTTGTAAACGAGTAAGAATAGAAGTGATACCTGTGGTACTAGAGCCAGAGTGATTTATAATATCATCCACGTAGACCAACAAATAAATAGTACCGTAAGTGCCATTGTAGATAAACAGAGATGAGTCACACTTCGAAGTGACAAAGCCAATTTGTAGCAAAAAGGTACTAAGTCTGTGATACCACGCACGCGGAGCCTGTTTAAGTCCATAGAGAGAACGGTGTAATTTGCAAACATGTGTAGGAAAACGAGAATCCACATAGCCCGGCGACTGTTTCATATACACCTCTTCTTGAAGTTCACCATGTAAGAAAGCATTCTGCACATCAAGTTGATGAATAGGCCAATTGGAAGATAAGGCCAATGTAAGAATAATACGTATAGTACATGGTTTAACAACCGGGCTAAACGTTTCAGAGTAATCGATCCCTTCCTGTTGATTGTAGCCTTTTGCGACCAAGCGAGATTTTCGACGTGCAATTGTACCATCAGGATTTCGTTTGATACGAAATACCCATTTGCATCCAATAATATTCATAGAAGGATGATATGGTACTAGTGACCATGTACCATTTCGAATCAATGCATTAATCTCGTCATCAGAAGAGGTACGCCATTCTGGAATTTTATGAGCCTGAGAAATACAAGTAGGCTCAAGAAGTGAATCACATACCAGTGCGTATTTTGAATTAGGCTTAAAAATACCATCCTTAGCTCTAGTTGTCATTGGATGTGACGCAGATGCTGGCAAGTTCATGATTGGAGCTGAAGTAGACACCGAAGTGGGTGCGGTACCAGACGTTGCAGCAGATGGTGGCACAGACGACGACACGGAAAGATGTTGTCGACTAATATCAATACATGGATGTGCAGGTGCAGGCGACGAAACGGATATTGGCGGCTGAAGAAACTGACCAACGTCAGCATGCACAGATGTTGTCGGCTGTAGATGAGAAGTATTTCGCGGTCAAGAGCCGGGCGACCAGTAGATGAAATTTCTGGCAGCTGTAAAGGAGAAGAATTTCTGGCAGTATTAGGTGTTGATGACTGCAGACGGGAGCAAGGTCTGTCAGAGCAGGGTGCTGTCGGCTGTAGATTATTGCGAGTACTGCCAGGCGACAGTGCAGATAAATCTCCAAGAAACTGATCAGAAGTCATTGAATTTTCCAATAATACCGGAGGTGAATTTAAACTCAGAGAAGTAGAAGTCGGTACCTGTGAAGATGCCAATGCCGGAGAAGGTGATGATGCGGACGCAAAAGGGAAAGTGGTCTCATCAAAAACAACATGACGACTGACATAAATTCGTCCTGTAGGAATGTGAAGACATTTGTAGCCTTTCTGGGATGGACTATACCCAATAAAAACACAAGGAGAAGAAAGCGGTTCCATCTTATGAGACCGATATGGTCGTAGATAAGGATAACACAAACAACCAAACACACGAAGCAAAGTGTAGTCTGGTGGAAGACCAAAAAGAGCTTCATAGGGAGAAGAATTATTGATAGAAGTAGAAGGAACACGGTTCATTAGATAACAAGCGGTGTAAAAGAATCATACCAATATGAGGATGGTACGTAAGCCATGTTGAGAATTGTAAGACCCGTTTCACGAATATGACGATGACGACGTTCCACTAAACCATTTTGTTCGAGGTATGTGGACATGAAAATCTATGGAAAATACCAAGTTCTTTGAAGATGCGAGTAAGTTTACGATACTCAAGTGCATTATCGATTGAAAATTTTGATTTTTCGATTAAAGAGATTTTCAACATGCTTTTGAAACAAAAAGAATATAGAAAAAACATCGATTTTTTGAGACATAGGAAACATCCAAGTAAAACGACTAAACGCATCAATAAATATGATATAATATTTGTATCCTTCATTAGATAAGATATGAGAAGGTCCCCACACATCGGAGACAATTAAATCTAAAGTATTCAGATAAATAGTTTTACTAGGACTGAAAGGTAACTTATGACTCCTATGCTCATGACAAGATGAACAAAACTTAACGGTTTGACTAGAAACCTAAGTGAAAACTGAGAAACGACTTTACGAACCGTACGCATCATTGGATGTCCTAATCTATAGTGCCAATCTTGTAAGGGAAGCACGCTCTCCTATGCAAGCTTTAGGAAATTTAGACGAACCATCGAGTTGATAGAGACCACCCTTCCTACGGCCGCGAATAAGAACCTTCCCGGTACGCAGATCCTTCACAAGACAAAAAGACGGATGAAATTCAAATAAAACATTGTTATCAGCGGTGAAACGAGAAACTGACAAGAGATTATGAGAAATTTTGGGTGCATAGAGGACATTACGAAGCTGCAACTTACGATCGGAGTTCCCAAATCGAAAAATCCAATATTAGAAATTGGAATAGAAGAACCATTACCCATCCGAATTTGATCGAGTCCAAGATACTCGGTTGAAAATTGAAGACGAGAGAGATCATTCGTTATATGATCTCGGCACCACTATCGAGAGTCCATGAAGGAGTTGGAAGCAAACCAAGTATGCGCAAGATAAGCGCGCGGTGCGAAGGTGTGGTTGACGACGAGGAGGACGAAAACTTCGATCAAAACGATTCCAACAATCAAAGCCAGGATTAGGGCGACCACAAAGCCGACAGGGAAGCTCGACCTACGGTTGATAAGGAAGAGGTTGAAAACGAGAGTTGTTGTTGTAAGATCATTGTTTGCTCCATAGTTGGGCCAAGAGGACGCTCCACTGGGCCCGGAAGAGGACGCTCCATAGTTGGGCACCGGAAGAGGGCGCTCCATAGGTGGTCACCGCAGAATTGGGCCTTGAAGCCGAGACAACCGAGTATGGCACGGATTGTAGAAACCGAGGAATTCGATGACGCTCCTCCGGATTGAGCAAACAACATTGGCTACAGGCCGTGCATGCAGCCGCTCGTTCTTGATGCTCCATACGTAACTCAAAAGTAAGAAGAAAAGTGAGAAAATCTTCTATTGTGAGGGAACTCATCGTGGTAGTCAAGGATGTCACAATAGCATCATACGAACCGTCAAGGCCTAAGAAGAAGACAAAGGACGAAATTCTTTGTCGCAACTATTGTATTGGCAGCCGCAAGATTATCCACCAAGTCTCGAGCATGATTGATATAGTCGCGCATGGTCTTTGAACCTTCTTAAGAGCACGTAGCTCACGGTGGAAGATGATGAATTTGAGCATCGATTTAGAGGCATATAGAGCTTCAAGAGAGTCCCATATTGCTTTCGGGTTGTAAGACTAAGTGAACATGACGAAAAAACAAGAGGTGTAAGGGAGGAAAACAACCAACTTACTGTGATTTTATCCTGTTTTAACCATGAAAGAAACGCTTAGGAGTAGGAGCCGCATTATCATCAGAGATGCCGGGCAAGGTTTTGTACCAAGAACATAACCATCGAGATCGTAACCTTGAAGATACGGCAAAACCGAGTCGCCACAAAGAATAGTTATTTTCATCTAATTTAACAAAGTAATGATATGATGAGGTTGAGAAAAATCAAGAGAAGACATCACGAGAAGATTGTGTAGAAGCTATAGTTGAATTGATCACAAGACCGATAGTTGACGATTCTAGACATGGTTTTTGAGGATCTAAAACCTATCCGACAATTGAACAAGAGAAGAGAGACAAGATGACAATTGAACAAACAACTTCTTAATAACTTGTACGCATAATATTACATAGGACTCAACATATATATATATACACCAAGAAAGACAGTTTCCTAATATACAAGAATACCAAAGACAACCAAACTCTAAATAGAGAAACTGCCGTGTATACCAAAGTTTAAGCTGCCGTGTATGACACTGGGTCACAATGAACATGAACCGGATGTTGTGCTAACACTCTCCTTTTCAGTAGGTTCTTAGGGGAACCAAGAAATGTTTGGGCATAACTGCAGCATAATATATTGGATAGTTTATCTAATCTCAACCACATTTCATACCATAGTCGTCATAATGGGCAAGTATTTGTATTAGATTAATACTGTGTCTTCAAACTAGACAAGGTCCCATGATTTTTTTGCTTTGAAGTTTTCCTCATTAATCATCCTTATGATTCAAAATCTTGTTTAAAGATTATCCAAGGAAATTCCTTGTCTGCTTTTATCTTTGATTACAATTCAACGCAATGGATTATCTATAGGTTTCGAAACCCAAAAATTGGTGGTGCACTTGGTACCTTCCCCTTTCAAGGCATATAATTTATGCACTCCATATCTTTTGTCGTAATAAAATTTCTTTAGATGGATCACATTTCATGGATGCGTTAGAATTTCTCTGGTTGGCTGCTTTAGGAAGTATACTCATGTTCTCGATACTCCAGTGATGATTAATGGCTAATCACATGTTCTATGAAGCTTTTCTTGTACCGCTTTCTTCACATACGTTAGTAGTAAGCGTAGAACCATTTCTCCATCTTGGAACTTTTTAGTACGACTCTTTTGTTGTATTCCCAATCTTTGTTGCAATTAACTATATGTTGGACGAGCACTTTCCATTTTTCTTCTAGGATGTCCAATCTCTTAGATGAGGTCCGAATTTAGTTTTTTTTTCCTAGCTTCAGAACTTGTTGTTAGTAATATCACTTCTATGGGTAACACTGCTTTCACTATGAATGCTAGCGAAAATTGTGGCTCTCCTACTCCATTTACCTCTCTTCTGGTCGTTCAATAGGCCCAAAATACGTAAGGTAGCTTCTTCTTTTTTGAAGCATAGTTGTACGTAAAGTACGTAAGGTAGCTGGTTTACCCAACTTCCTCCTTTAACTTCTATGTTTTTCCCTAGGTTTAACATGCTTGATCTTCTTGTTTGAAATTTCTACTTATCCATTGTATTGTGGATTAATATGTGTGAATATCAATATCTTATTACTCTTATAGGTTCTTACTAGTACATCAATTATCTTCCTTTTAGTTGTTTCTCGTTATGCGATATTATGACCGCGATCGAGCCAAATCGACATATGATGTGGTCCCACATGATGTTGAGAATTTTTTGGTATTTGATTTGATAAAGTGGATACGAGCGAGAATTGGAACATTTTTTAGGGGAACATTTGCATATACCATTTTGCTGTAATTTTTACGAAAGAAAGAGGTTGATGATACAAAAAGGGAAAGGAACGAGTAACTTTGAGATTTTCATATTAGTAAAAAATGTCATATTTGCGACATGAATTATTAAATATTTAGATTTTTCCGTCGCCACATCTGTTGGGATTAGAAATAATACAATTTTTAGTTATGTAAAATTAGATATAACATTAGTACTAGTACTAGATCGATGTCCACGCTCACGATGGGAGGTCAACGAACTCAAATAGGACAAATTATTGCTGAAATATAATGAAATGAGAGGAAATTATGGTAAAATTGTAGAATTGTCGGAAGAACTGACAAGAAGTATCAACGAAATCGAGTAAAATCTAAATGAAAATGGAGATTCAAAGTTTGTGAGTTTATGTGATTGCATCAAATTAAAAGATTATTACCGATATTTGACACACAAATTGTAATAGTTTAAAACTAATTTGAATTTTTTTGATTAAAAAACAATAGAATATGATTCAATTGAAAATAAAATTTAATTTTGAGAAGAGACGAAGCAACACACAAATTAACCCATAGTAAACGGACCACCTTTCAGTTAGCCCGATTATTATCTTACTAATATGCTATAATAAAGAAAAGACCCCTTTTGGTAAAGCCTTTCTTTTGGTTGGTCACGAAAAGACAAAATAGCTTGGTGTCACCTTGATATTACTAATATGACCTTCAATATCAACTATCCCTACATATACGTAGTATTTCAAGGGTAAAAATGTACATAAAATCGAACTTTCTATATTTAACCTTATATATTTACATATTTACATAAATATCATTGTTTAAAAAATATATCAACGTTTTTAATACTTGATATCTTTCAAAATACACGCCGGATTTTGTAAAATTAATATATTTAGAAATCTCTTTGAATTACCTATGTAATGGATAAAAATAAAAATTTTATTTTACGAAAAAAATATCATCGTTATCAAATTTGGTGTTGCATGAGCATCACACATATGGTTTGACTAGTTCATATAATCTTCTCGGTATTTTTAATCGCAGTAACAAGCATCTCGCCCGCACAAGGACATTATGTAGGTTGGAAGACTATTCTGATATCTACAGTGCAAGCAAACATCATTTCCACGGTACCGTATGACTCTTATCTAACATGGCCACCTGCCAAGGAAATTAATAAAACTATTAGGTTTGATATCTTGATGATCCTTCCTTACTGATTCGGTCCCTCGTGGGACAACTATAGCGACTCGCATCGATGAATTAATAAATTGTTCGCTACATGGAGATGCTCTACTTTTCCTTTCTTTTTGTTTTTCGACATTAGAAGATTGCATTGAAAAGGGTAGTTAAGGGCCAAGGGTGTACATCGAAACCAAAAGAAAGAAATATGATCTAGGTGTTTGCAATTACTGTACGAAAGATTTGAGAGTTAATGAACAATAACCATTGTTATCGATACTTGAGCGGTTGAGCCTTGTCTACGCGCGAAAAAAATGAAAATAAACTAATCAAAACAATTCAAAGGTAAGTAGATTCTCCAAATAACGTGACAATGAGATAGCATCAATCACTCTGTCAACTGTATGAAGCGGACGGCACACGGCTCAGAATGAGTACAATACCAAATACCGATAACTTATACGTGTTCCCTTAGTACAGTATACGAGCTACCAATTCCATTAGTTTAATCATCAACATTAATGAAAACAGTTGACGAGAAAGATATTGGTCAACTTAGCCCGGACTAGTAAAAAATCTCCTATAAATACAACATTACAACCTCTTTCATGAACGCCTCGTATACATAATACATTTAACATCTATCGATCCTAGTTACCGTAGAACAATAGACATAGACCAATATGGGCGCCTTGAGAACACCATTTGCATTCAAGTTCTTGTTGATCAGCCTCATCCTTGTTGGATTATCATCACTCTCCATTATCGATGCCGCGAAGAACTTCCACATTGTGGGTGACTCTGGTTCATGGGGATTTTACTCATATGATTCTTGGGCTTCTAGTAGAACCTTTGTTGCAGGAGATGTAGTTGGTAATGGAACAACTATATATAAACTCTTTAACTATCGTCTCCTTTCAATGTCTTACAATTTTCCAATGCGTGGTAATTATACTTCAAAGGCTAATTTTTTTGTTTTTGTGTATGATTGGTGAGTTGCAGTTTTCAAATACCCTGCAGAGGCGCACAACACTGTTCGTGTAAGCGAGTCTGGATATAGTAGTTGCGAGGCTACTGAGATGGAATCCATGAACGCAATGTGGACAGGAAATGATAGGTATTCACTGGGAAAAGGAGATAACTACTTCATCTGTGGCATTCCAGGACATTGCGGTGCAGGCATGAAGATCAAAATTTTCGCCAAGTAGAACAGACTTTGACAGATGATGCTAAGCAACTATTAATAACTATATTACAAGAATGTAAACCTTGGTCAAGAGTTAAGACTTTACCCAAAAAAAGGGATTTCTAATGCTTTTTTCTACTAGATTGAAACCTCAATAAGTAATTTTCTAAAAAAAATAAAAATTATAATACATCGAGATATTAAATTTAACCCATCTTGAGTTCCAAAATGGATCTATTTTTTATTTTTTTTGCAACACAATTCTATACAGTAGATTTTGGTTGCATCAACGCTGCATTTTTTGAGCCGTGTCCGCGTCCGACTGGCGTCGGACACGGGACGTGCGTGGGACGCTGACACGACGCGTGTTCAACGCACCAATGTGCGCGTCCCGCGCGCGACTGATTAGGACGCACCGGTGACTCGGGTTTGAAGCGTTTTTTTTTCATTTTCATTTAAACTTCTTCCTTTATTTTTACTATTATTAACTAAAGAGTGCGACTTTGTACACCCCGTGTTAACCGGGTTGCACATTCCTCCCATCTTTATTCGTTAAAACGATTTTCAATTTTATTTGAGTATATTAATATATTCGGTCGATGAATATATTTATTTGGTTCATATTTAATATGAACATGGAAATCTGCTCCGTCTAAGATATCTCTCTCAAACTCTATCTCGTAATTCTGTATACACCTTTTGAATCAATCCGACATATTGATCTTCCATCTCGCATACGCCTATTGGATCACTAACGATGATGAATATTTTTTTAATGGATTTACCATCTTTGAAGAATTTATATTGAAAATAGGATTTTCCATGAAAATTTCAAGATCCTTATCAGTAATATGTTATGTTGGAACCCATCCTTGAAACAACATCAACTCTGTTCGTCGCTTAAATTAAGAACTTCATTAGATTTCTTAGTATTGATAATTTCTCTCGAATTTATTTGAGTTCTTGTAATAGGTACAAATATCATAGGAGGGTCTAAGCCCTACTCTAGAAAGTAGTACATGGTAAATCACAAGAAATTAGCCTCCGATTTGTTAGTGGAGATCAACCCTCCTTTTATAGCCATCTCTCTTCTTGGCCTTATTTAATACCCATATTTTTAGAAGTATTTACAAGCATACCATTTCTTCCTTTCTAAGCTTGACTCTTCCCTCTTTCCTCTTGGACTTATTATCTTGATTTTGTTTAATGGGTCATTAGGACTCCTCTCCTTTGAGCCAAAATTATCTCTTAAGCCTTTCCTTAAGCCATACTATTATCACATTTGGGTGTAAATCCACGGTCATTTATCCCTTGGAATTTTCCAGGTATGTACATTAAGTCCCCTGGCTGTTTGGGCAAGGCGTTAGTCTTCTCAACAAACTATCATCCGCTTCCTCGGCTCTTCCTCGTTGTCAGCGCACTTCTTCTAGCGCTTTCACCTTGAGACTTGCATATTCCCACAAGTTCCCTTGTTTTCAAGCTCGGATGGTTTCGACTTGCACGCTTGCCGCAAGTTTCCTAGTCAGTCTTATGCGCCTCTTACCAGACCTTGTGCGTTCCTGGCAAGTCCCCTTGTGTATTGATTATTTCCGACTTGTACGCTTGCTGCAAGTCCCTTTTTCTATTGGTGATTTCTGACTTGTGCGCTCGTTACAAGTCTCATAATCTTGATTCAGAACCGTTTGGACTTGCAATCTTCCTGCAAGTCCCCTAGTGCGGTGTCTCTTCGACTCGCTCTTTTCTCGGCGTCTTCTTAGCTTGCACTCTTCCTGCAAGTCCCATTGTGCGGTGTCTCTTCGACTTGCTCTCTTCTCGGCGTCTCTTGGGATTGCTCTCTCCCTGCAGGTCCCTTTGTGTAGTGCATATTTGAGTTGCCCTCTTCTTAGCGTCTCTTGGGCTTGCTCTCTTCTTAGCGTCTCTTGGGCTTGCTCTCATCTTGCAATTCCCTTTATGTGGTGTATCTTCGACTCGCCCTCTACTCGGTGTCTCTTTGGATTGCTCTCTTCCTACAAGTCCCTTTGTGTAGAGTATCTTTGACTCGCCCTCTTCTCGTCTCTTGAGATTGGTCTCTTCTTGCAAGTCCACCGATTCAATGTTCTTTCTCGCTCAAATTTCTTCTTCAACCTTGGGCCTATTTGGCTTTTCTATTATTGCGACCAAGTCTTAATCTTGCGACGCTTATATTACTTTGGAAATCTTCTCTAGAATGTTTCTTAGGGCTAGTAAGCCCCGTTGGTATCAAGCGGATGAATTTCTCAAACTTACGCCAAGGCATGTAGACTCATTTGAATAATCTTCAATATTACCCCTTTGGATGTCACTTTATATATTTAGTTAGAGCTTATGTTGGACGATGCAGGTGGTTATGCAGTTGAAGCTTTCTATCACACATCTTACAAGAAGCAGCTGTACAAGCGTGGAATTTTCTACACTCCTTGCATTGATACAAATATTTTTCTCCATTGACTTGCGTTGTACTGCAAGTCCCAGTGGTGGATGAGGCAACTTCTCCTCCACTGACTTGTCGTTTGTTCCAAGTCCCCAGCCAAAGGGCTTAGACAACTCCTTTGCATTTGACTTGCGGTTTACCGCAAGTCCGACCCCTATATGATGGTTGGAGCGCTTTTGTGCCTTCACCTTAGAGTGGAAGGGTTTCTACCCGCTTTTGTCAAAGGCTTGAGAGCCGCCCTGGTCGAGGGTTTCTCCCCTTTCTCTCAGCATAAGAGCCACTTCTTTCTTTCTTTCTTTTTTTATCAAAGGCTTAAGAGGCGTTTTTGGTGTTTGAGGGTTTCTACCATGTTTTCTTTTTATCAACGGCTTGAGAGCCGCCTTTTTTTTTTTTTTTTTTTTCCTCAAAGGCATAAGGGCCTCTTTTTTGGATGAGGGTTTCTACCCTCTTCTTTTGTCAAAGGCGTAAGAGTCTCTTTTTGAGTTAAAAGGTTTGAGCTTAAAAGCCGCTTCTTCTTTCTTTCATCTTTTTCTTTTCTTTATTTTATCTAAGGCTTGAGAGCCGCTTTGAAGGGCTTTAAGAGCCGCTTCTCCTTTTTTATCGAGGGCGTAAGAGCCGTTTTCTCTTCTTTTTTTTTTTGTCAAAGGAGTTAGAGCTTCTTTTGGAGATGAAGGCTCTTTTCTTTTCATCAAGGCTTAAGAGCCGCTTCTTCTTCTCTTTTATTTTTATAAAGAGCTTAAGAGATTCTTTCCAAGGAGGTGGCGCTATGAGCGCTTTTATGGGTGTAAAAGTGTTCCTAACTCTTCTTTATTTTATCAAAGGCTTGAGAGCCGCTTCTTATTTCTTTCATCATTTTTTTATCAAAGGCTTGAGAGCCGATTCTCATTTTTTTTTATCAAAGGCTTGAGAGCCGCTTCTTCTTTTTTATCGTGAGCGTAAGAGGCGCTACCCTCTCTTTTTTTTATCACGGGCTTAGGAGCCGGTTTTTTTTTTTTTTTCAAAGGCGTAAGGGCCTCTTTTTGGTGATGAGGGTTTCTACCCTCTTGTTTTTTGTCAAAGGCGTAAGAGTCTCTTTTGAGTTGAAAGGTTTGAGCTTAAAAGCCGCTTCTTCTTTCTTTCATATTTTTCTTTTCTTTATTTTATCAAAGGCTTGAGAGCCGATTTGAAGGGCTTTTAAGGCCCTTTCCTTTTTTATCGAGGGCGTAAGAGCCGTTTTCTCTTCTTTTTTTGTTGTCAAAGGAGTTAGAGCTTCTTTTGGAGATGAAGGCTCTTTTCTTTTCATCAAGGCTTAAGAGCCGCTTCTTCTTCCCTTTCATTTTTATAAAGAGCTTAAGATATGCTCTCCAAGGAGGTGGCGCTATGAGCGTTTTTATGGGAGTAAAAGTGTTCCTCCCTCTTCTTTATTTTTTCAAAAGCTTGAGAGCCGCTTCTTATTTCTTTCATCATTTTTTTATCAAAGGCTTTTTTTTTTATCAAAGGCTTGAGGGCCTCTTTTTCCTTTTTATCGTGAGCGTAAGAGGCGCTTTTAAGTTGGAGGGTTTCTACCTCTCTTTCTTTTTATCAAAGGCTTAGGAGTCGGTTTTTTTTTTTTTTTTTTTTTTATTTTGTCAAAGGCTTGAGAGCCTCTTTAGAGACGCTACCCTCTGCTCTTGAATCAAAGGCTTGAGAGCCGCTTTAAGGGCTTCAAGAGACGCTTCTTCTTTCCTTTCTTTTTATCAAAGCCTTAAGAGCCGCTTTGTAGCCGCTTTGGGAGGTTTCTACCCTCTTTATTTTTATCAAAGGCTTAAAAGACACTTCTTCTCTTGGAAAAAGCGTCGCTTTGAGGGCTTAGAGCCAATTTCGAGGCTTAAGAGCCGGTTCTTAGAGGGAGAAAGAGCTCGTTTCCCTATTTTATCTTAGACATGGCCTTAGAGCCGATGTCGTGGCGTAAGAGCCGCTTCTTAGGGGAGAAGAGCTTTCTTCCCTATTTTCTTTTATACATGGCCTAAGAGCCGATGTCATGGCGTAGGAGACTCTTCTTAGAGGGAGAAGAGCTCGCTTCCCTCTTTTATTTTGGACATAGCCTAAGAGCCGATGTCAGGGCGTAGGAGCCGCTTCTTAGAGGGAGAAGAGTTATCTTCCCTTTTTTCTTTTACACATGGCCTAAGAGCCGATGTCGTGGCGCAAGAGCCACTTCTTATGGGGGGAAGAGTTATCTTCCCTTTGTTTTTTTTTTATTTTAGACATGGCCTTAAAGCCGATGTCATGGCGTATGAGCCGCTTCTTAGAGGGAGAAGAGCTTTATTCCCTATTTTCTTTTACAAATGGCCTAATAGCCGATGTCATGGCGTAGGAGCCGCTTCTTAGAGGGAGAAGAACTCTCTTCATTCTTTTCTTTTAGACATGGCCTTAGAGCCGATGTCATGGCGTAAGAGCCGATCCTTATTGTTTTCTCCCCCTTAATCAAGGTTTGAGAGGATTTAGACACTCGAGTCTCAAAGAGTGAGCGCAAGAGGATTTAGACACTCGAGTCTCAAAGAGTGAGCACAAGAGGATTTAGACACTTGAGCCTCTTGGTTGTCGAGGGCAAGAGGATTTAGACACTCGAGTCTCAAAGAGTGAGCACAAGAGGATTTAGACACTCCCCCTCTTATCGAGGGTGGGAGGATTTAGACACTCGAGCCTCTTGGTTGTCGAGGGCAAGAGGATTTAGGCACTCAAGTCTCAAAGAGTGAGCACAAGAGGATTTAGACACTCGAGTCTCAAAGAGTGAGCACAAGAGGATTTAGACACTCCCCCTCTTATCGAGGGTGGGAGGATTTAGACACTCAAGTCTCAAAAAGTGAGCACAAGAGGATTTAGACACTTGAGTCTCAAAGAGTGAGCACAAGAGGATTTAGACACTCCCTTCTTATCGAGGGTGGGAGGATTTAGACACTCGAGCCTCTTGGTTGTCGAGGGAAGGAGGATTTATTCTTAAGTTGCTCGCACCTCTTGTCGAGGGAGACTTTTTCACATACATATTTGTCATAAGCGTCTGGATTTCTTTTCTATCCTTAGCTTCATACAGTAATTCATGCGACAATGATGATAGTAATATTTGAGCTTTGAGCAATGTAGGCTAGCATTTCCATTAATGTGGCAGGGAATTCATGAAAATAATATCGTTAACCAAATGAAGCTATTCTGCGATTGTGGCCATCAATTCGAATGGGTGGCTTAACTATTGGCCCGTCGGCTGTGTTAGCTATGAGCTTCTACGCATGCACATTATAAAAATTGAAGCGCAAGACTGTTGGCATGGTATGATGTTTTCTAAGTTCAATACTCTACATGTGAACATTCAATACTCTACATGTGAACATGATTTGAAAGTAATGCATCAGCGTGCGCATACAAACAAACGGCATATTATATATATGAGGTGTATCGAATCAGCATGGAATTTTGGTGTCATTCAAATTAGATACTTCACGAGACAGGCGGGTATGCCATTTAAAATAAGATCGAGAGTTATAAAGCTGAAAGTCGGAGGGATGAGCAAATTATTACCGCCATGACGTTTTGGATTCAGAGAACATGTCTCTTTCTCCATCAGTGGTTGTAGACATTTTTTCACGCAATGGTGTGCCTTGAGGTGAGGTTTACTATTTTTCTTAAGCTTTGATTTGATGTCCTATTAGTCTTCGAACTCTCGAATTGAAGGACCAAGTACGCCACTACAAATTGATAAGACAGGTTGTAGCCGTTGTTGTTGCAGTATAAAGAGATAGAGACGCCGATGATGGGAGACGCCGATGGTGTGAGACGCGCTCATGATGTGAGACGCCGATGGTGTGAGACGCGCTCACGATAGTGTGAGACGCCGTTTTTGCAGTAAATAATGAATATTTGCAAAGAGAGGGAGAGACGCTGATGATGTGAGGCAGGTGTCTTCTAATGGTGGATGCAGATCTTTTCTTTAGAGTTCTAACAAGCGGTTGATGTGCAAAGCGCCAACTCCTCACAGTTCCGGCTCTTTTCTGTTGAATTGAGACCAAATGCTGCCAATCATCAATCAAAAAGATGTTAAAATCAGTGGAATCATTTGAAGATTATGATCGCAAATTAACTTTTTTTTAAAAAAATATAATTTAAGAGCACTACACGCTTCCTTTTTTTCTTTTAAAGAGTTTTTGGATTGAATTAAAAGTATGAGAAGGGATTGAACTTATCTTTTGATTCGATTCTGAGGACAATTTCCTTAAATTATTCTTCACGCTCTCATAGTTGAGGGTGGTGATGATGAAGACGCGGGATGAAGAACGGGATAGGGTGAAGTGGAGCCGATATTTGATCTTAAAACTTATTGTTAACTACTGAGTGAAGAAAGGTAAATGGGTATGCTGATGGCATGAGGTGATAGCCGCCGGAAGTGGTGATGGTAGCGGTAAGTGATGCGTGTCATAACCACAACAAATTAATCAATATTTTTCACCTAATTAACAAGTAATATAGTGTAGTCAAGTTCGTTCCCACGAGGAGCAAGAGTTTTTAGTTGTTTAATTGTCACAAAAAGGGGGGTTTGTTTTATAAATCAAAAGAAAATAAACAAAGCAATTCAAAGATAAAGTTGAAATCAATAAGAGAGACAAGATCAAGGAATCCTTCTTCGTTGCAAAACAATGATTCAAGTTATGTTTTTCATCCACATGTTATTAGTCACATTATCACCAACCGTAGGATAGGGTTCGATTAGCTAACCCCAAAATCCCTTATTTCACTGAGTAACAAGTCCGCTTAGTTATCAGATTCTATTCAAAACAACCACCTTGAGGTTCGCTTACAAGATGTAATTCCCCGAATGCATTAAGATTTATGAATTTAGGTTTAGTACTAGTAATTAAACTCGGTTCGCATGGTCCACTTTCTAGCGTTGTTTTCACACACAATTGCTCCACGGAATCCCTCCGCAAGGTCTCGTGTTTGCTACTTATGTAAGAGTCAAGAAAAGATTACTTATCCCCTAACTTTCACTAGCTTTAGATCAATTAACAAATCAATTTAGTTGGCCACCCAAACAATCTATCAATCAATCATGAATGTATAAACATTCCTATTAGTAAAAACAAACGATAATCATGTGAAAAACTTCAAATTAGATTTAAAACAAAACTCAAAACATGTTAAGAACTAGGAATTCATCCTCATCAATAGAAAATTAGCTACTCATGCTAAGGAGTTCACATAAAGAATAAAGAAAAGAAAAGTGTTGTGTGTGTAGAGGGTGTAGAAGTGTGTATAGAAAAGTAGAGAACTTCTCTATTTATAGGCTTCAATTTGCTCTCCTAATCTTCCAAGGAATAGAATCCCTTTCCCTTTGTAGCTCAACTTCCAAATCCAAGTCTTTTTCAAATCTTCCATCTTCTCTTTCCAAATACGATCCAAATTCTCCATCCAATTCCAAACCCAAGTCTTCATACCCATGAGTCTAGAATACTCTTCACAAAATTCTCGCACATATTGGTCCGCTGGAAAATTACTTGGAACACCTAATCCGACTTTAAAACGACACCTGGATAGTGTCTCGCCGATCACCCGAGATTCTTCTCTGAAAGAAATTTCGTGAAAGTTAACAAATAATACTAACGGTCTCTAATGTACGATCGGGTCAATGAAAATAATCAGCTAAGTCACCGATCTTAGTCGTGGTCCGAGCCATCTGATTTGGTCTTACTCAACTGGGTCAAATCGTGAGTCACTGGGTTAACTCGCCAGTAAGAAAATCTGGCAGAGTTCCGTTTGTTTGATGGTGTTTCCCGGCCGAATTCAGTCTTTTATTTTGGTCTTCTCCTATTAAGAATCCTAACATACATGTAAGGCAATTCAATCAACACAATTGCTGCTTCAAACAAACTTTCATTCCCGCAAAGATCATCAAAGCATCACTAACCCATTGTTTCCTCTTTCCCTCGTATATCATTACATCTCAAGAACGAGTTTCATTCCTCCTTCGATTCTTTATCTCCTTAATCAATTCCATCCACGCACCCATCTCTTTTTCATAGAAACCCGCAAACCCTAACTCGCAATTTTGAATTTAAAAAATCGAACCTCACCCAATTTCATGTTCTTTAAACAGATTCTTCCATCTTCACTTTCTCACTATGCATTCAAGAACCTCGCATCCCCTTTCTCATCATCTCTCGAATCGCATCATCAACAACCCCGAATTGCCTCTTCTATAGCATATCCTTCTTCTCGCCTTCTGGGATTCAGCCATAACTTCTCCACGAGATTATCATCATCATCATCATCTCCGTCAATTCAATGTCCATGTTCTTTCTCCTCTCTCGATCGGCAATTGTTCGATTTGGATTCATCATCTTCACCGAAGAGAACCCATCTCAATTTCAGCTTCAATTCCTTCTTCATTCAATCAAATTTCCATCTCCTTTTCAAACCCTAAATCAGCTTCAAAAGCACCACCAACCCATGAAACTCACCACTTTAAGAACTTCGAACCCTAATTGTTCTGTTTTTGATCCTCATCATTTATCCTAAATTTCGTCTCAATTTCTTAGACATGTCCATCAACAACAACAACATCTCTCTCTGCTTTCGGTGTGGGAATGAATGAACGAAAATGATTGATAGAAGAGATTACTCTTCTCGATTTAGGTTGGAGTTGATCGCATACACCCCAGGATATGTGCACCGATAATTACACCCACTCATAAATGATAAGGGTTACCTTGAATGACATCCCTTAATTAATTCTCGGATGTATTTAGCACTTTCTTCCTAAAGAGTTTCCCTTAACCTTGACTTGGGCTCCCAATATTGCTCGCAGTGAAATGACCTTTTTTGCCCTTTCTTTCTCAATTTTGGATAATTTCTTCTTCTTTTCTTCCACTTTTCTTCAGAGTACCTAATAACTCAAAAACACGCGTAAAGTACATAATTTACAAGAAAACATAGCAGAGAAAGCATAAATAATAGATAGTAAATAAGGTGTATTATACACCCTATCAAATTCCCCCACACTTAGAATTTGCTAGTCCTCGAGCAAATCAAACTAAAACTTACAACTTCAAAGCGTTCCAGCTTCCCAAGCATCAAAAGAGGTATGAGGACATAGAGTTTCTGCATGCTAGTAATAAGAAGTTAGAAATACTAAAGAACATATTCTCATTCTGAAATGTTGAGTGAGAAATAACCACACCATAATGAGAGAACGCGTGTTTGAGAACGATCAATAAGCATTTCGCCTCGACTTCTGCCTCACCAAAAAGGGTTTTACGAAATTGCACTCAAAAGACGTACTTTTTTATGGGTCTCACATGTGTGCAGGTAGGAATGAAGAGAGAAATCCTGCAACACGTTGAATGGTGGGAAGGACAACTTCCGAAATATTTTAAAAACCCACATCTTTTAATATTTTGAAAACCATTTTTCGACGACGATCTCTAATAAAGGAAATCAACCACTTATCGAGCATGAGATTACTTACTCACCTTCACATCCGATCGCCAATTATGATAACACCACTCACCACGGCATCCAATAGAAACATCTTCCGCTCCTCGTCTTTATCTCCTTGGTCTTCGTCTTCGGTTTCAACTATTGATGATAAACACTCGATTCGTAAATCCTTGACAATTTATAACTCTTTACCTTAAATCCTTGTCGCTTGAAACTTCCTTATAGATTTTCCTTCCCCACGGCTTATTAAATAAAAAATAGAAATAATGATAAATTTTTCTCTTGTCTCCTTTTTTTTTTCAATTTTTAATTTTTTTTTTTTAATTTTTTTTTAATTAATTATGAAGACAAGAGAAATAAAATACAAAACAATGTGAAAATAAAACAAACCATAGCCGTGGGAAAAATACTTTACCGCTTGATTCTTCACAACTTGCATCGTATCGAAATCATAAACTTCAATAATTCTCACCTTTTGATTCTTTTTGCTCTCGTAAATAAGTCTTCATACTTGGATATAGATTATGCTCATTGTATTGTAAGTCTTCAACATATATGTAAAAATATGCTCTTCGTATGTTGCTTTACTTGAATTTGAAATTTGCTCTTTTTCTCGTTCCGTTGCTTGTAAACCTTGAACGTCTTCAACTTTCCTTGTAGATTTTGATGTCGCTCCTTGTTGATGATAATGGTGTTTCTATGGACCCGTTGTTGTGGATAGAATGGTGCTAACTGCAAATCGAACTACAAGAAGGAGGCTTTCATCTATAGACGCCACCCTCATGATTGACAAAATTAGCACTCAAGAGATCAAAGAGTAGTGCTTCTATTGGTGGGAGGTTGGGTAGCTCACCATTCTACCCGGAATTAACGTACGGTGACACACACTCAAAACAAAGCTCTTTAGTCAGCTACAAAGAAAATTTGGTCGGTGCCTCACATGATATAAATACGGGTAGTCTCCACTAATGATTGATCAAAGAACTCTAATAATGCACTTCTCTCTGCTCCTAATTTTCATCACGGCATGATTAAATCCATTATTTAACACTCTTACAAGCAAGAAATCCAACATAGTTCCCTAACACTTCCAAGTTCAATTACGTCGGTCAGATTCTCTATGTAAACATAGCTAGAAGTATGCTAGTGACTCTAAAATCTCTAAAAGTTGAAGGGTTTTTTTTTTTTTTTTTTGTTAAAATACATGCTTAACCACTCCCCCACACTTAAACCTTACATTGTCCTCAATGTAATTGAATCGTCCTATTAAAGTCAAGGTGGGAAATTTTAACATGATATGGAACAAGAAGAAAAAAATAAAATAACAAAAAGCAAAAGGATAAGAAATACAAAACCTATGGGTTGCCTCCCATTAAGCGCTTGTTTTAAAGTCGACGGCCCGACTTAGCCCTTGTAAGATTCACTCCCCATATACTAATAATCGAAAAATTTGGGGATCCACCCATAATACCTGTTTTGCAAACAATAACTCCATACAAATGTTAGCACAAGAAAATAATAATGATGTTATCGCTTGATAGAAGTTTCCCCCACACTTATTCTTGTCCACACTCGGAAGTGTATAAAGAACATAGAATTTGGGAACTTCCATGTATTCCTCTTGGCAAACCTGCATAATGTTAGCATCAAGTGTTTCCAATGGTGGATATTTAGAAACAAAATCATCCAAAAATACTTTTGAAGCACATACATTCAAACCAATAAGAGGTAAAGGAGAAGAATCAATATGCAAAGGGTTAGACAAACCTTGCACAATCTCTTGTTTTACTAATCCTCTTCATCCTTAGAGAATTCATGTGAATTACTTACCTCTTGTATATCGTGGTCCTCTATCAAATCTTGCAACCATTCGTCGTTATTGTCTACCTTAACCAAAGTCTTGGCATCATTATAATCATTGGCAAGTTCAATTGGGTCTTCCACAAAATCAATCAACAATCAATTTGGTTTCATCCTCTAGCATCATCTCTTCAACATTCTCATCATCGGAATCGGGCCATTCACTAAAATGATTCTCGTCGGTATAAATTGTAAGATCTTCTTATGAGGGTGTTACACCGTTTATAACAATAGGTAAGTCACACCCAATCTCCACCTTTTGAATAGGCGACGGATCGTTATTATGATCCGGAGTTAGAATAAATTTATCCTTGTTACAATAATTTTCATAAGGTTCAAAATCATCATCGTAACCCATATAATAACGTTTTTCACGCTCCATTCTTAAAGCTCTTTTAGCTTCAAGAATTTCTTCATCTGATGCTAGGCCTTCATCGATCAATTGATAGAACCTTCTCTCAAGTTCCCTCAAACTAGGTTTCCTTGCTCCAAGGAGATCACGCATAGATTTAGAAGCATAACTATCCTCCCCTCCTAGTGATTGTTCACTTAAATTCCCGTCATAAGGTTGTTGATATGTATGAGAAAATCCATAAAGTTTGTATCCTAAGGATGGTTGGAATTTGCCATAATGTTGAGGTTGAAAACCGTATTGATTATTGTAATACGCTTGCTCTTGTCCACCATACATGGAAAATCGGTACCTGAAATAAGATTCTCAAACACTAAGTTAGATACGATATTGAATCTAACAAAGCAAGAATAAAGCAAAAAGGAAAATAAAAAACAACTAAAA
The DNA here is from genome assembly GCA_023531295.1 of Papaver armeniacum. Taxonomy (NCBI): domain Eukaryota; kingdom Viridiplantae; phylum Streptophyta; class Magnoliopsida; order Ranunculales; family Papaveraceae; genus Papaver; species Papaver armeniacum. The sequence goes on along the minus strand of JAJJWW010003715.1, from coordinate 11,222 downwards.
GCGCCCGCTGCTCCCCGGCGGCGGCGCCAAAATTTGATGCGTGTCGTAACCACAACAAATTAATCAATATTTTTCACCTAATTAACAAGTAATATAGTGTAGTCAAGTTCGTTCCCACGAGGAGCAAGAGTTTTTAGTTGTTTAATTGTCACAAAAAGGGGGGTTTGTTTTATAAAGCAAAAGAAAATAAACAAAGCAATTCAAAGATAAAGTTGAAATCAATAAGAGAGACAAGATCAAGGAATCCTTCTTCGTTGCAAAACAATGATTCAAGTTATGTTTTTCATCCACATGTTATTAGTCACAGATTATCACCAACCGTAGGATAAAGGTGCTCGCTTAGCTAACCCCAAAATCCCTTATTTCACCGAGTAACAAGTCCGCTTAGTTATCAGATTCTATTCAAAACAACCACCTTGAGGTTCGCTTACAAGATGTAATTCCCCGAATGCATTAAGATTTATGAATTTAGGTTTAGTACTAGTAGTTAAACTCGGTTCGCATGGTCCACTTTCTAGCGTTGTTTTCACACACAATTGCTCCACGGAATCCCTCCGCAAGGTCTCGTGTTTGCTACTTATGTAAGAGTAAAGAAAAGATTACTTATCCCCTAACTTTCACTAGCTTTAGATCAATTAACAAATCAATTTAGTTGGCCACCCAAACAATCTATCAATCAATCATGAATGTAGAAACATTCCTATTAGTAAAAACAAACAATAATCATGTGAAAAACTTCAAAGTAGATTTAAAACAAAACTCAAAACATGTTAAGAACTAGAATTCATCCTCAATCAATAGAAAATTAGGTACTCATGCTAAGGAGTTCACACAAGGAATAAAGAAAAGAAAAGTGTTGTGTGTGTAGAGGGTGTAGAAGTGTGTATACAAAAGTAGAGAACTTCTATTTATAGGCTTCAATTTGCTCTCCTAATCTTCCAAGGAATAGAATCCCTTTCCCTTTGTAGCTCAACTTCCAAATCCAAGTCTTTTTCAAATCTTCCATCTTCTCTTTCCGAATTCTCCATCAAATTCCAAACCCAAGTCTTCATACCCATGAGTCTAGAATACTCTTCACAAAATTCTGCACATATTGGTCCGCCGGAAAATTACTGGGAACTGGAATCCGGCCAGAAAACGGCACCGGATAGTGTCTGCCGATCACTTGAGATTCTTCTCTGTTGAAAGAAATTCCATGAAAGTTAACAGTCAATACTAACGGTCTCTAACAGACGACTGGGTCAACGAAAAATAATCAGCTAAGTCAGCTGATCTTAGTCAGGGTCTGAGCCATCTGATTTGGTCTTACTCAACTGGGTCAAATCGTGAGTCACTGGGTTAACTCGCCAGTAAGAAAATCTGGCAGAGTTCCGTTTGTTTGCTGGTGTTTCCCGGCCGAATTCAGGCCTTTATTTTGGTCTTCTCCTGTTAAGAATCCTAACATACATGTAAGGCAATTCAATCAACACAATTGTCGCTTCAAAACAGCTTTCATTCCCGCAAAGATCATCAAGATCACTAACCCATTGTTTCCTCTTTTCCTCAGTATATCATTACAAACAAGAACGAGCTTCATTCCTCCTTCGGTTCTTCATCTACTTAATCAATTCCATCCACAGACCCACCTGTTTCATAGAAACGGCAAACCCTAACTGCAATTTTGAATTTAAACTGAACCCAGCTCCAATTTCATGTTCTTTAAAAAAATTCTTCCATCTTCAATTTCTCACATGATTCTGGCAGAACCTCGTATCCCCTTTCTCATCATCTCTGAATCGCATCATCAACAACCCTGAATTCATCTCTTCTATAGCATATCCTTCTTCTTAGCTTCTCGGATTCAGCCATAACTTCTCCACGAGATTATCACCATCATCATCATCTCCGTCAATTCAATACCCATGTTCTTTCTCCTCTCTGACTGCAGCTCTGTTCGATTTGGATTCATCATCTTCACTGAAGAGAACCCATCTCAATTTCAGCTTCAATTCCTTCTTCAGTTCAATCAAATTTCCAACTGCTTTTCAAACCCTAAATCACCTTCAAAAGCACCACCAACCCATGAAACTCACCAGCTTTAACAACTTCGAACCCTAATTCTTCTGTTCTTGATCCCTCATCATTTATCCTAAATTTCGTCTCTCAATTTCTTGGACAGATCAACAACAACAACATCTCTCTCTCGGTTTGTATGTGGGAATGAATGAACGAAAATGATTGATAGAAGAGATTACTCTTCTCGATTTAGGGTTGGAGTTGGATCAGTACACCCCAGGATATGTGCACCCGATAATTACACCCACTCATAAATGATAAGGGTTACCTTGAATGACAGCCCCTTAATTAATTCTGGATGTATTTAGCACTTTCTTCCTAAAGAGTTTCCCCTTAACCTTGACTGGGCTCCCAATATTGCTCATGATTAAAATGACCTTTTGCCCTTTCTTTCTCAATTTTGGATGATTTCTTCTTCTTTTTTCTTCCATGTGACTCCAGAGTACCAATAACTCAAAAACACGCATAAAGTACATAATTTACAAGAAAACATAGCAGAGAAAGCATAAACAATAGATATTAAATAAGGTGTATTCTACACCCTATCGCAAGAAATACGAAAGCCGCTGGTTGTAGGTCGACAGTTGTTGGATGTGAGTAGTGATAGTTTTGTGGGTGATGCTGGTCAGTGTATGATGGTTTTGGCTGTTGAGAACTCCGCTGATGGGGAGTTGTCCTATCGGTTTAGATGGAGACGCCGTGAGCGAGGGAGATTTGGTTAAGTTGATAACCGCCGATAGTAGATGATAACCACCGTCTATAGGTGGTGGTGGCAAAGGCGGACGAAGACAAAGGATAACAACCGCTGGTTTTTGTGGAGAACTGTTTGAGAAAACATGAAGGCTGGCGGCATGAGATGATATCCGTTGAGCATATGAAAGCCGAATGGATGTAGGTGGTGGGGTTATGTTGGTATTCCGCGGCCGCCGAGCTATTTTTATTTGGTTAGAGGCGAGAGAGGGGTGTAGGTGTTGGTTAGAGGCTAGAGTTCATTTGTTTAGAGGCGAGAGGGGGGTGTAGGCGCTGGTTAGAGGCTAAAGTGGTATAGGGGCCGATTAGAGGCTAGTGGGTGGTGTTTTGGTAGGAGTGGTTTTGTATCTATTGAGATAGAAAAGTTTGGGGATGATTGCCGCTTGGAGGAACTAAAATATGAAGTAGAGAAGTGACGCTGAATGGTCTATGGTGACGCTTGGAGTTTAATGATGGTGGGTGCACTGGGTGGGGAGACGTTAAGGCCCACTGGTCCAAGCGTTGCTTAGTTAAGTTGGGACGTCGCCATTGCAAGAGATGAATAACAAAGGTAAAAGATAAAGTGTGGACGGAGGCTCTAGATAAACACAAATTTAACGTTGTGGTCAGAAGAGGGAGCGCCTCACGGGAAGTGGGAGGCGTTGTATGCGCTTTTAGTGGCTGAACCGCTATCCTAATCCTATGAGTAGACTCCCACTGTGGTCGCCAAAACGTAATAGGTACAAATATCATAGTAGAGTCGGAGCCTACTCTAGAAAGTAGTACATGGTAAACCACAAGAAATTATCTCTGATTTGTTAGTGGAGATCAACCCTCTTTTTTATAGCCATCTCTCTTCTTGGCCTTATTTAATACCCATCTTTTTAGAAGTATTTACAAGCATATCATTTCTTCCTTTCTAAGCTTGACTCTTTCCTCTTTCCTCTTGGACTTATTATCTTGACTTCTTTTAATGGGTCATTAGGACTCCTCTCCTTTGAGCCCAAATTATCTCTTAAGCCTTTCCTTAAGCCCTACTATTATCACATTTGGGTGTAAATCCACGGTCATTTATCCCTTGGAATTTTCCAGGTATGTACAGTTCTCATCATGACCATCTTCTGACACCCACAAAGGCAAACAGAAATCCCTGGAAATTGTTAGTGTTGTTCTTCCTCATCAAATAAGTCATGAACAGAGTTCATGAAGAGAGGGAAGATATTAGTTTCCACCTCCTGTCTACTCAAATCATGAATATACAATACCAAAAAATCTAAATAAAATCATGATCTTAATAATCATTCAACCTTAATCGATACCTGAAATTATTTTCTTTTACCGGCTATTGAATATTGCATAAAGATTTAGACTTGATTTGATACGTTGTGAAGTTTTTCTGAGAGAAAAGAACTTAATTAGGAGAGAAGAACTTAATTGGGAGACAGAAAATCGGAATTATATAAAAACAAATATAATTAAGGATAATAAATCTTTTAGATGATAACAAATCGTTCGCTTAACTTGGACCAAAGAAAAGATATTTTTAACGTGCATCCGCGCACAAAGTCGCACTCATTAACTAAATGAAGAAAGACAATCATTTAGGTCTTTATTAGGATTTTTTAATTGGAAATGACATCACGTATACCCTTGGTTGGACATGTGTTGTTTTAAGAATGTATTTTGATTGTGCCATGTGTCTAATAGTGATTGATTGCTTGACCTTCGACGCCTCTTCTTTTCTTTTGAAATTTATATACGTAGCATCATTTTCAAATTTTTAGGATCAAACACTCGACTTTGTTGTATAAATACATGATTATATATATAAGTAAAATATGTATATACGTGTCCGCGTCCTAGTTTTTTGAGAATTTTGTAGTATCTGTGTATGTATCTGTGCAACCCTAAGATCTTATTTGAAACATAAGACTGACTCTTACACTGATTCATAATTCAAGATTCAAGGTAGGCCACATCAGCCTGATTGAATGACTAACTTTAATGGTGATTCAAGATTGGTTCGTGCAAACGCTCTAGCGCAAAAAATTGGAATGGTCAGAGTTTTGAAATTTAAAGGAAAATTTGATAGTTAATAACGCTAAATGATTGTGCCAATAGCATAACTGTTAGATTTAACTTCTAAAATAAAAATATAATGGCTCAAAGTTGAAGTATTAATCTGGCGTAAAAAGTAAATTTCAGATCGCCAAATGATATGGCGATCAGAACTTGATTAAAATTCATATCCAAGTAATCCCTTGAACCAATGGAAATCACAACGGTATCTTCCTCCTTAAAGGCCTTGAAAAATAAGCTTCCACGTCAAACTAAGTTGAAACCCTTGTTTCTCATTGGCCGAAATAGGCTTTTTCTAATACAGAAGCTATGGTGAGGACACTTGGCGAAACTGTGTTGGTTAAAATTTTAAAAATTAGGTTACACTTTGTTTACATCATGCTTTTTAACTGATTATTAGTAACACAGTCTATATAAAGGTAGGTAGACAATACTTATGTAAGGGTGTAAACGGATGCATACGGATGCGGATAGGCACTATCCGTATCCGAATCCGAAAATACCATATATTATCCGAATTCGATCCGAAATCCGAACGGATGTCGTAATTTTCACTTTGAATTCGTATCCTAATTTCTATCCGGATATCGGATAATTATCCGATCCGAAATCATAAGAAAAATAATAGTAAAATATTTTTATTTTTGCAAAAGATTAATGTTTACATAATAAAAATTAATTAGAATTAAAAGTATTGTTTATTATTTTTAATAAAATTTAACAAAATGTCTAAATATAAAGAAAATAAAAAAAATAGATATGATCTACACTTTCATAGGTTTAAAAATATATATATTCATACATAAATTCCGGATACGGATATTTCGGATGCGAATACCTCCATATCCGAATTCGTATCCGATTAGTTACATTTTCGATAAAAAAATCCGGATATCCGAATCCGAAAACTATTTTCGAATAATATTTGATATTTCGAATGCGAATTCGAACGACACCGGAATTTTCGGACATCCATTGACACCCTTATACTTATGTCAGAGTTTGCGCCTAAATAATTAATTACACTTGCTTTATGCCGAATACTTAAGTGGACGTTACTAATGCCAGTTAGGTAGACAATACATCCATGAAAAACTACCCCGCCGGCTAGCCATGGCTCCATTTGTATTCATTAAGACGAGTTTATGAAGCTGATAAGATAATTTCGAGTTCAAGAAGGCAAAGGAAGAAATGGGTCACGAGTTAAGATATTTGGTTTGACTTCAAGATATTTGCTCACGGTGATAATCAAGGATGAATGGGATTTGATATTCAGTGAAAAAGTGCCACTGGAAGTTCCCTTCTAACATTAGATGGTTGAGATTGTTGTACTGTTTGATGGATAGATTGCAAATTACCATTAGATTAATATCAGCAAGCTTAAATGCGTGTCACCAGTTTCCCGTACATATGGTGTATGAGGAAATTCCTGAAGTTAAAGCTGCAGTCGTTTGTTGCCGCGGATTGCCATGTGTCTGTGGGGTATGTTTGCCAAGGATTAGAGGTTAGAGCGAATAAGCTGAGACAACTGCTCAATTGTTTTTATTTTATTTTATTTTGAAAGTAGGATACATATATTAATAAAAAGGAGCTCCTAATCATTTGATTTAGCCGCATTGGAGGCAAGTTCAGATTGAAGCTTCCCAACAATGGTTGAATCTGTTGAATTAGTTGGTACTGATGTTACATGGACATAATTTAAATTTTTTACTTCATAAGCTTTTACATAATCAAAGGTTATCCTAGGGATAATAAAAGAGGGTGTTGTTTCTTCCTAGATTTGATTGACTGTTGATTGCCTTCCTTTTTTGCCAAGATATTTGCCGCTCCATTTGCTTTTCTGTCCACAGCCTTGAAACCCAAAAAAAAGACTCTAACTGACTTGCTATTTTCTTTACTTCATCTAGAACTGCAATACACTGCCACTGGATTGAGGTATTTGTTCCCTGAACATACGATATTGTTGCTAAGTTGTCCCCTTCGATGACCGGATTTTGAATCTTGTTGTATTGGCCCATTTGACAGTCTCAAAGCCGGGTTAATGTTACAGCTTTTGAAGCTCAGCTCAAACTTCAATTCTGCTGCCACGAAACTTTGTAAAATTTAGCATCAAACTAAAACCCGCATTAGTCTGTGCTGATATCCAAGAAGCATCACAGTTAATTTTAATAGTGTCTTTAGGAGGAAAGATCCATCAAATGTTTTTCTGCAAAAGGGAAGAATTAAGAGAGTTGTATGAGAGGAGTCTTACTGGATGCCAATAGTCATAATGTTTCATGATGGAAGTCGCTAATTGAGTTGAAGAAACACTTTTATTATCAAAATTCTAGAACACCATCTTTCCGAGATGAACCAACATTCTAGAGGCTAGGGCCATGGAGATGAAGTCTCCATTACCTGTTCTAAAATTGTTGTAAGCATCTAAGAAGGAGAGATATAGGGGTAGAGTTAGGAATTACTCCTAACAACGCAAGGTGCTAGATTCCACACCTCCTTTGCATAAGCAAAATCAAAAAAACAGTGTTTAGTTGTTTCTACTTCCTGTTGACATAATACACATTCATTTAAACTGGATCCTAGTTTGTGTCTTGTAGGTAATGCATCCTGAATGCATTTCCATATGAACAGCTTTATCCTTTGGGAAGTGTCCATGCTCCATAGTATTTTCCGAAACTTTTTGGAATCTGCAGCAACAGAGTTAGTAGGATCTTGAAGTTTAGCATATAATGATTTAACAGTAAATTCTCCATTCCTAGTGAGAGTCCATCTTAACTTATCCTTTTTCAGAGAGCCATTCACTGTGGAGTAAAGTCTGATATTCATAATTTCATCTACTAATGCACTATTAAAAGTAGCATTAAGCGTATCCAGTTTCCACTTTTAGGGTTGGAGTTTATCAGTTCCGATACAAGTGTTAGATTACTGTTTCTTTGATTACAAATTTCAGATAAGTTGATATCCCTGCCTGGTATCCACTTATCTTCCCATATTTTGATTAACTTTCCATCCCCCACTTCCCATATATTATGTTCCTTAATGTGTGATATACCTTGTAATATACATTTCCAAATCCATGACGAACTATTGCACCAGACTTTTTGAAATATTTTCCTTTTAAGATTTTTGCCCATAGATCATCTGGGTTACTGACTAATCTCCAAGCAATTTTACTTATCATTGCCTGGTTCATCTTGTTAGCCTCTTTAAAACCCAATCCTCCCTGTGAAATTGGTTTACATAGAAATTCGAATGATTTGATGTAAATTCCTTTAGAGTTTGATTTTTTTTTCCCACCAAAAGTCTCGCTGAATAGCATTGATTCTAGCTGTGATTTTTTTAGGTAGTACAAAGCAGCCCATGATGTATATTGGCATTCCTGAAAGAATTGATTTATTTATAACCATTCTACTAGGTTGAGAGATAATTGTTCCCGACCAGTTTTTAACCCTTTGTTCCCTTTTTTCTATAATAGTATCGAAAGTTTTAAGTTTTAATACAGGGACTCCAAGGTGGGAATCTTTTATGTCAATTTTTTTTTTCATAAGTCCTGGAAATGATCCTTGATGTTTTTGAGGACCTTTTTGCTAAAGAATAATCCTGACTTTGCAAAATTGATTACTTGTCCTCAAAGCAAACTAAACAAGTGGATAGCATCCATCGGGTTTTTATAACTATCTAAGTCGACTTTTTGTGAATAATCTAAGATCATCACTAAAAGCAGATGAGAAATTTTTGGAGCAGAAGTTGTTAGTTTAATTCCATGCACTTTCTTTTCATATTCTAAGTTCAGTAGAAGTCTTGAGAAGAACTCCATGCACAAGATGAAAAGATAAGGCGATAGTGGATCCCCTTGTAGAATACCCTTTGAGGGATTAAACTCCTCACAAGGATGTCCATTAACCAAAACAGATATAAATGGAGTAGAGATGCATTGAAATATCAAATCACACCAATGGTCACCGTAACCAAAGGCTTTAAGAGTTTTTATTATGAATTGCCAGTTTACCCTGTCCAAACGCGACATGTCGACTTTCACCCCTATGTTCCCAATATTTTTCTTACTCTTTTTCATTGAGTGAACAATCTCATGGGCAACGATAATATTGTCCGAGATTTGTCTGGAAGATAAGAAAGCCGATTATAGGGGAGAAATGACCTTTTCAAGGGTTTTCTTAAGTCTATTAGCTAGAAGTTTTGCAATTATTTTTTATGGAGTATTTGTAAGACCTATGGGCCTGTAGTCAGCAGGATTTTTAGGGTTTTTTCCTTTAGGGATTAGGAAGAGAAAGGTTTTATGAAGATCCTTGTTAAGAACCCTTGTTTTGAAAAAATCTTGGATAACCTTGACCATCTGATTACCTATTGTATCCCAATTATTTTCAAAGAAACTTATCGGGAAGCCGTCGGTCCCTATGCTTTGTTTGATTTTAGATGTTTGACCACCTCCCAGATTTCTTCATGGGAGGGTATGATAGTGAGAGACTCATCTGTTCCTAGGAGATTATGGATGGTATGAAAGAAAATATCTCATTGTTCTCTCGCCGTAGGAAGCTGAGTAAATATTTCCTTGAAATAATCATTTAAGACTTCCTCTAATTGATTTCTAGTTTTGACTGTTATATTGTTTTTGTCTTGTAGACAAACATATATTGTTATGTTTTCGCCTTTTGAGAGTTGTTACGCGGAAAGAATTTAGTGTTACGTTCCCCCAGAGTGATTGTGTTATTTCTCGATTGTTGTTTATCTATCGACTCTTGAGCATCATAGAGTTTTTCTAGTTCTATCATTTTCTGATTTAACAAATTGACATTTCTATCAGTAGATGGTTTGGTCAAGTCAATGACTCAATCTGTTTTAAAGTATTTTTTATGAGTTTTATTGGTTTCCCAAAAACATTTTTCTTCCATGAGTCTAGGTTATCACCCAGATTATGAAGATTTTTTATGAGAAAGATGTCAGGGGAAATTCCCTCCTCGTTCCAAGTTTTACTGATCACCTCAATACAGGAGGGCTCCTTGAGCCAAGTATCGTAAAACTTAAAAAGAGGAGTTTGATGCACACAACAATGATTCAAAGAAAGGCATATTGGGCTGTGGTCAGACCCAATTGCCACTAAGTTAGTAAGAAAAGCACTGGTAAACTCTATATTCCACTGCTGCTAGCTATTGCCATATCTAATCTCTATTTTATGTTGGCTGATCCTTCCCTTTTGTTGCTCCATGTGAATATGTTTCCTGTGAAGCCTATATCCTCTAAACTTGTTCTATGAATTAGATTAAGCAAGGGTTCTACTCCTTTTTTTTATTAAAAGGGGAACCACCTTCTTTTTTTTCATTGTTGAATATTACATTTAGATCACCTATAACAAGCCATGGCATTGAGTTCCTATTCACTCTAACAACAATATCTTCTAATTGGCTCATAATTTGAAATTTTGATTCTTTTTTTTGGGTGAACCATAGAAACAAGTGAGAAGCCATTCCTTTGAATGGTAGTTGTTTTTAACAATTACATTGATCATATTTACATTGTTTATATCATTATATAAATTCTTTCTTTTTTGTTTTGTTCCCATTTATCTCTCTATCTCTCTTTGCATAATGTTGTTATAAACAACTGCTCAATTGTTTATAACAATACTACTAGCTGAAAGAAGTAATGTGATCCAAATACAAGAAAAACTTCATATATTAATAAAAAAAATCACAAATCCCAATTTGGGACAGTTATAAATAGTTTTTTCTAGTCCCGCCAAAAGGAATTTACCTCCATATATTAATATAATCATCATTTATTGGAAACTTATAGATCTTGTTACATCGAAATTTAAGTCAAAAGAAATACCTTTTAGTTGCTTGAGAAAATGATGTAACTTTTTGGATTGTTATGGCATCCTTTGATTTGCGGATGCATAAGACCTCATTATCAGGGTACTTTCTTGTTGAAGCCAAAATATTTCCAACTTATCGAGCATGTTTAAAGCTTGTTGGTACGAAACTTTTGGTATTTTCGTACTATCACCATTAGGATTACCTCCCTTGTTTCTTGTCTAATTCCATCGATGATTTCTTCATTGAATAAAGCATATATGACTTGTTGCTCATTTGGATGATTAAGGAAGACATCCATATTCATTATCATTTACGTACTTTGAATTAGCAAAAAAAAATAAAAATTTTGTATACCTCCCTATATTAATAAACCCGACACTTTTAGGGGCGAATTCCCAAAAGAATTAGGGGCGACTTTTTTTATTCCCAACCCATATACACCGTTAAGGGATGTCCAAAAACGCTGAGAATACGTTAATTCCCTTTACACAATCTAAACTATTTTGTGCCCGATTATTATAAAGCACC